>JXCR01104453.1:119675-147814 GCA_002079205.1 Phalaenopsis hybrid cultivar | reverse complement strand
GTTGACTTTTGGATAGAATTTTGGAGGGAATTTTGAATTCTTTTTGGAGGGAGGCAGCCCAGAGCTTGAAGAAGAGTTGTGTGGACGTGAAGTCTAGGGCTTGAAGAAGAGTTGTGTGGGCGTGAGTTTGTGTGTGTGTGTGTGTGTGTGTGTGTGGCCTGAGAGTGAGAAGAAGGGCTTGGAGATTTTTTTCAAGGACTGTAAGAGGAGAGGGAAGGTGATAGATTTCTTCTTCATTACATTTCTAGGAGAGAACTGAGAGTACTTGTAAAGAGGGAAATTACTTGAAAAAGAACTTTTAGTGATTTGTTTTGAAAAGATTGTGAGATAACTTTTTTTTTTATTTCTTCATTTTGTAAACTTGTTTTTATATATGAAATTCATGCTTTATCGTATCCTTCTCATGAATTCTGAGTAGTCTACTTTATCCTTCTCCCTACTTTCAGATATGGTTTTGTGAAAAATTGATTTTATTTTAAGTGGTTTTAAATGTCAATAATTTGTGATGATTCAAACTTTAATCTGCATTTACTTTTTGATCTGATCAATTTAAATGTTAAAATGTGTTAAGAAATATATGTTCCAAAAGGGCTATGATTCCTAAAACAGGAGGAGAGTCACATTTGATTTCATGGGAGAGTATGTCATCCATGGAATTGAGTGCAAATAAATAGAGAAATATACTTTTTTAGATGCAAAATTAGAGATTTTAAGGTGACAGATTAAAATTCCCACTTTGGACCAGTTGATTGGAAACTTATGCTAGATTGTTAGCCCTGAGGTGAGGGAGTAGTGGGAGCTCTGGAGTGGCAGTCGATGTCCTCCCACACTAACCACAGAACTAGGGACCAAACTCTGGATTAGTTATTGTTCTTTATAGCACTCGGAAGAGGGTAAAGAATANGGAGTATAACAAAATACCTCTATGGGCTCAAGTAAATGTAGAGATTCAAAAATAACCAAAATTAGAAAATTCTAGATATTTAAAGAGACTTTCTCCTTGCAAATACTCTATAATCGGTGTAGGAAAGCAAATGTTTAGAATTTTAACTGGTGTATTGTGTCAAATAGGAACAATCATATTCTTTACCTCTTTTGAGCATTAAGAACATTGGCTAATCTAAAGTTAGTGTCGGCATGTATAATAGTGTTGGGTAGGTTCTAGCCTCTCACCTGTAGATTACCCATTGTGCCCTCTCCATAAGACCTCCCTTAGTTCTAATTTCCATACCAAATTGACATAATAATCTAGCTTGTCACCCTAGAAACATCAATTCTAAGGCCATCAAATCTTATCTCCTTATTTATTTGCACTCCCCCTCTGGCAATCGTCATGACTCTTTTTGAAGTGAAGTGTGGTACTCACGAGTTGAAGAAATCTTAGCCCTCTCATGAAACAAAACAAATGGCCAGTTTGAAAGGTAAATGAAGAGCCGGTAAAAATACAACCACAAATTTGTGGAATAAAATTAAATTTAAAACAAATCAAAACCACCACTTGATTACTTCATATTTCAAGGAGAAAGAAAAAAACTACTCATAACACTTGGGGATAACAAAACATATTTATAAAACTGATATCCAAATTACAATACTTAAAGAAGAAGATACAAATACTTATCTAAAATATTTTCCAAGTACTCCTTTGAAGTTCCCTGACTTCTATGACTCCACAAGACTTACACAAGACTCACAATACTCCAAAAATCACAAAGACTCACACAACCTCACTAAGGAGGCCACCCACTCTAGATGGGTGTCTCCCCTTCTAAAAAGGACTCTAGAACTCTCCCTTGACATTTAGAAGTAATCCATATATACAGAGCTTCAAAAATTACCAAGGGTTGTTTCATACATCCCTTCAAAATTCAGTCTCATTCAATGGATCTTCTACAAAACAAACATGGTGCCTAAGTGCCAAAATTATCGCACCCAGGCACCAGCCGCTATCTGCATCCGGCGCCTAGGTGTCAGTTTAGCTGACTTTGATAATTTTCTCTGGTTTGGCCCATTTTGCTACTTTTTTATATATTTTTGCTCATTTCTTCTCTCAATCTCTTTTTCTTGCTCCTGTAACCAAAAATACACAAAAAAACCTTTCATTAAAGCATAATATCCTTAAAAATGGATATAAAATGTGCATAAAAATAGGTAATTTTAAAGTAAATCAGTCACTGGGTAAAATCTCTAGAAGTTGATTGTTAATTGAATTAACAATCTACTCTAGTTGGTTTTTTATATTCTTAATTGCAGCCCCTTGACTTTCCAGCTGACTCTCCATTTGAATAACAGCCTCTTCTAATAATAACTCCTCCTCATTTTGTGGGTTGAAGTTAAATTTATGAGGAAAATAATGTCCAATGTTAAAATTTTCGTGATTATTTTAATTACATATCTAATTTAGCTTATTATCCTCCCGCAGTTGATTTCTTCCTCCAAAATTGTTATTCCAGTTAAAGTTGGAATGATTTTTAAAGCATGGGTTATAATAATTGGATAAGGATTATGTATCTCAAGACTAGTCTCAAAATAGTTAGTCTCAATAAATTGTCCTAATGAATTTTCCTCAATAAATGAGGGTCCTTGAGGATAACTTTTTAAGTATTGATCTAACTTTCTTGCAATATCTGCAACCTGAGAAGTTAAAATAGTCAGCATATCAACTTCATAAAAATTCATTATATTCTTAAGTTTTACTCTATCAAAGTTGTTTATAATCCAAAACTGAATATTCATTATCTTGTTGATTTGTCATTTTTACAATAAATTCATGGAGTCTTTCTGATTCATAATCCACCTAAAAGTTCTCTCTTGTTCTGATTCGTATGGTTCACATCTACAGCTCTTGAACTATGCAAACAAATCTAAAGACTTAATTAATATGACAGAAATTCAGTACTTTAAGCACTCAAATTTTTTTTTGGTATTTTGGATTTTCTTTAAAATAAACACACAATAATTAAACACACTAGATAATAACAATACAATTTCCAAATCTAAGTCTTACAGGTTCAACTAAAATTCTCATAAACTTCTTACTACAGCTTTCTTGGCAACGACGCCAAAATCATGACCTGACCCACAATTACGCAGTTATTTTTTTTTCAGGCCAACAACTTGACCCGATTGCTATAGGAGACTAGTGTGCAAAATGGATATATTATAGATTTAGAATTTGATTTATATTTAACGCACTAGGGGTTTTACACAATTGCATGTATCATTTCAATTAATATAGAGCTTTATGTAAAACCTAGAGTATCGATCCCACAGAGAAGCGAAGTAAGAAATTCCTTTGGCTAAGTTCTGGTCTACTGCTATCAAGTCTTATTTTGGAATTTTTGATAAGCTTGATTTTCCTAAATTCACTAATTTAATCTAAAATTAAAGTTAATTAAATTAAATAAAATCCTAATCTAATGATTCTGGTTAAATTTTGGAGAGTTATTATATAATCAAAATCCCTTTCCCCTTGCAATGAGACCATAATCAGTCTAGGAATCAATTGTTTAGAGGTTTAAATGTAGTTTTGTGTTAAATAAAAGCAGTCATATTCTATATCCTCTTCTAAGTGCATAAAGAACATTGGCTAACATAAAATTAAGTTCTTAAATCCTTGATTATGTTGGGTAGGTTATAGCCTATCACCTCCAGATTACCCATTACGACCATTATTAACGAATAATTGAGCATTAAGTTCCAAACTCTATATCAAATTGGTTATGATTCTAGCCTGTCACCCTAGAAACACTAATTTAAGCTCATGAAAACTTTTATCCCTCTCTATTTGCACTAACCAATGAGCTACCTTCTCACCCACTAGAATAATGTGATTCTTACTAGATGAGGAATAGATAGCCCTCCTGGATCATTATGGATTCACAACAAGTTTTAACATACCAATTGATTAGATTGAATATGTAAATTAAGTACAAATTAATGAATCATCACAAGTATGGAATAAGAGAAATCTTAAACAATTCTAATCTTACATATGATTAATTCTCATCACAATGAGAAAGAGTAAGGAAACCTACTCACTAAGCATGGAGAAAACACACGGATTATTCATTACAAATGGCATTGAAATCACACAACTACATTGAAATAATTCAAAGAAAATACAAAAAGAGACCAAAACTTATCTTTACAGAAGATTTCAACCCTCCTTGCACAACAAATAGCAATCCCTTACACTTCTCTCCAAATTCTCAAAAGTCACCAACACTTCAAAGGACACTTTACCCCTTACACACACACACACACACACACACACCCGTGCCTCCTCTCTTCTCTTTTCAAAAAAACTCCTCTTGGGCGTGAAAAAGACTCACTTAAAATAACCTATGAAATTCCCTAAGACTCACTTCATGTGCCCCTCCAAAATTCGTCCAAATTCTTGCATTTAAAAAAAAAATTTGACACCTAAGAGCTAGAATGTGGCGCCATAGCGCCAGGTCATTTTTTACCCTTTACTTAAATTCCCTCTTTCAGCCTCGTTTTAGCTCCAATTCACTCCAATTTACTCCAATTTGCTCAAGTGTTATACTTTGCTCCAATTAACTCCAAATTGCTCCATTTTTGTTATATTTTCTCCAAACTCCTTCACTTGTGCTTGAATCCAAAAATGTGCAAAATACCTTCCATTAAAGTGCAATATCATTAAAAATGAGCATCAAATATATATAAAAAAGTAACACTTTTTTAGGCATGTCACTGAATACTATAAGCTCAAGTTCAATTGTAAAGGGATAGAAGGTTCCTTAATAACTAGGTTTACTCTAAGGGTCCTTACTGTTATAATTCATCAAAATAATAATTAGTGAGTAGTTGCCCCTACTCATGGATTATTTTACACACCAAAGTTCACTGAGTTCAAATTAAAGTGCCTCAACTAAACTTAACTTAATCAGGATTTCTTAATTCAATGTCATAATAAGCTTAGATGAACTCGAAATGATCTAGAAATGTCTAAAGTGGTTTAGAGTTATGCTCTAAACCCCTTTGCCAAATTCTGGGCATTTTAAAGGACATCTGAACCTATTATTGTTCCTTGAAGAAAATCATCCACAAAATTTTATAGGGATCCACCACGATATGATTCGAGACCCGTTTATGCATCAATTACAATAAAATACCCTACACTATTTGTCCCACGTTTAAACCTAATACTTAAGGGTTTGAGTCTTGAATAAGGTATTCAAATCGTTGAGAGCAACTGGGGATATTTTCTTCCACATATGGATCAGCACTATAGTATGAGCCAGAGTTCTTGGTGATGAGGATGATAATGACATCGCTTATGTGCTAAATTAGGGATACGATGTGGGATTTGAAATAGTATCTCCTAACCCAAGGATTGTCCAGGAAAGGGGATAGGATCAAGGATATTATTTACCAACCCCTGATAAGAGTTGCCCTTAGCTCTCTTAGGTTGCTGATACTCCTAGTCTGATTAGAGTGATTGGCTCATAAACTTTAGTGTTTTACAAAACCTATATAACATTATTAACCCAACAAAAAAATCCTATTTATCACATAATTACTTTTGAATGTTAACTAAACTTATTTGCATGAAAAAATAAAAGAATTTTTGATAAAATCTTATAAAGGTCCACAGACTAATCACTTGGATCGAGGTTAGGAGTTGCCCTTCCTCAATCTGCAAGGTTGGTGGCTTTTGTAGGTGTTGGATAACAAAGCTCACAACCTTGCTCTAAGCCCCCACCTTCACTGATGTCTCACACATAGTTCTGGTCTTCCATAAGTGACATCGAGTTTTATTTTACTTGCTTATGTTTTTTCAAAGACTTGTTTTGGGTTTCCTTCATACCAGATTCTCTTTGAAATTCATTTAAAATTTTAGCACTTTATTATATCAAGTTTATGCTACTAACCCATGTAATTGCNCCCTGCTCTAAGCCCCCACCTTCACTGATGTCTCACACATAGTTCTGGTCTTCCATAAGTGACATCGAGTTTAGTTTTACTTGCTTGTGTTTTTTCAAAGACTTTTTTTGGGTTTCCTTCATACCAGATTCTCTTCGAAATTCATTTAAAATTTTAGCACTTTATTATATCAATTTTATGCTACTAACCCATGTAATTGTAGTAAGAGCACCAGGTACGCATCTCATATTTTATCTACTGCACTTTTACTACCTTATCTTGCAGCATTTTCTTACCCATGCATGTTTTACTTGCAAAATAAAATAGCAAAAATGCACCTTCAAAAATAATAATACACCTTTAAGTNTACGCATCTCATATTTTATCTACTGCACTTTTACTACCTTATCTTGCAGCATTTTCTTACCCATGCATGTTTCACTTTACCTGCAAAATAAAATAGCAAAAATGCACCTTCAAAAATAATAATACACCTTTAAGCCTTTTGAACACGCTTAACTTACTCCTTTTGAGCTTACGAGGATATCTCGGACAAGGTAACCTATGGTTATTAACGAGAATTCTTGGGTCTAAATAAGTTTAACCACTTATTTAGGCTAAGTAAACTCAAGAGACAATAGTGGTGTCAAGACGACGGAACTGTGGGATCTTGACCAATGGCACTTAACTTAAATTAAATCCCCCCCCCCCAAATACTTTAACAACAATGAAAAATAAAACCAAAACATAAAACATAAATGATCATAATTCATAACACACATAATCCTTAAAGCTATTACCTCAACGAGGAGCATCGAAGCAAGTCGTGGCAGGCAGAAGATGACGATCTACAATAACAGAACAAGTCTACATCAGCTAAACCATTCATTAGAATTAAACAAACAATCTCATAGGATTTTGAGATAGTTTGTTTGGAGCGACATAAACCCTCACTCTATGTTTTAGGCTTTTGTACACTGCAATATAAGCCTTAACTCGCCCTAGAATTTTGAGGTCATTGTCTGATACGGTATAAATCCTCCTATCCTTCAGGCTATTTGTATAATTGGATATTATGCAAGTATAAGCCCTATAATTAATATTAAGCGGGATTAAATATAAATGATTTTGTTTCAAAAATAAATAGCACAACAGTCGGATAGCTTGGGAAGTCGTTAAGATTCACCTCTGTCCTGTGACATCCCCTAGTCTTCACTCCTTTGATTCCTAAAATAACTTTTCTTACTTGATCCTTTCCCACTTTCCATCCCTTACAAACTACCTTGAAAACCCAATATTTTAATATCTTGAGGATGAAACCCCTGATCTTTATTAAAAGTTTTCTTAAATGACTTTGTTCATATAGGATGTAATTAACTGTAGGTCATTGCCCTTATAGAGAACTTTAGAACCCGGGTAATATAAATTTTGCTTAATCTTTCTATATTCGGTAAGGGAACCCGTTGGTCGTACACAAGATTCGCAGACCAAACAGATGTCATAAGTTTCTTTAGTTTGCATGATTGAGATCACTATCAAGTAGTATTCCTATCACTTAGGATGGTGCATTGCTTGTAGTGTCGTGTTCGATCACTTAAACTATCAAATAAATGAGATCTTGTTAGTCTCATTTTTTATAAAAATTAAAATAATATTTTCAAAATCAAAATTATATGTATATTAAATTACAAAATTATTTTTCAGACATTAAAGCGACCAACAACCACAATCACATTGTTATTCATCCAACAAATCACGTAAAATCATTCCCAACATTCAAAACATACTATGAATTCTTCTTTGATGACCTTGGAGCATATTACCAATCCACTTATCACTCACAAATGATGATGACACATATAGTGTCTTGCAAATAAATGTCTAATAGTACTCATTGATAAGACATATTATTGTAGACAGAATTATTGCTCATTCCACTATCTCTATAATTTTCTCTTCATTTGATGGGCGCATCTACCTGTTTTATGCATTTTAGAATATATAAGAAAGACTAAGCTATGATAGAAGTGAACATGAACCCTAAAATGAAACATAATTAAGGTGCTACAACTAGTACAAAACATAAATACTGAAATGTCACATGAACTTAGTACAAGATTATACAGTATCTTAGAAAGTTAAGACAAGTACCTACAAAGAAGAATTTATTTTGAAGACAACCAAAAGAACTATCGAGATATCATTTTGACAAGTTATATTAAATTGATAAATTTTATATAAATTCACAATAATCAAGCGTATCACTCCAATTTTAGGTGTTGCATGCAACTTATAAGGAATTTTACTTGCTACGTATGTACATATGTGGTTGTCTCGTGGTACTTTATGAGTAAAGTTCACTGTCATAACCAAAACCACAACTGCACTCATATTACAGATGAAAATCGAGAAATTCCAAGGCACAACCACTATGATGACAGATAAAGCCCAAAACCACCACCAAAAGGGACAACCAAGAAGTCCCAACGCAAAACCAATGTTGTAAAACGAGAAACACCAAACCACCACCACTGAGGATGATTGAGAATCCCAAATGACATGATCACATAAGTAAAATGAGAAACATCAAACACTACCGCAGGGGAAAACTGAGAAGTTCTAAGACAAAATCACATAAGCAAAACAAAAATTAATAAAACACCACCACAAAGGGCAACTGGAAAACCCCAATTGCACAATCACATAGGTAAAACAAGAAGAAACAAATCACCAGCATAGAGGACTATAATGACATAACCACATAAGTTAAATGATATGTACCAAACTGATGCGCCCCTAGTGTGGGTTGTTTTTCTACGTGTTTTATGTCAATTCAATTCCCTTGAGACGGTGCCAAAAGTTTGACCCGACCCGTAATTATGCAGTAATTTTAGCTTTCAAAAGACGGCCAAAAACTTGACCCAATTTATATTTATCAGCTAATATACAAAATCAATATATTATAAAATATAGCAAATAGTTCACACACTATGGGTTCAACGCAAGTGCAGGTATCACTTCAAGTAATATAGGACTTTCTGATTAAGCCCCGAATATCGATCCCACGAGGAAGTGAGGAAATATGTCCTTTGTCAAATTTCAGTCTACTATTATTAGTCCTTAGTTCGGAATGTCGATTAAAATGGTGTTTTATCTGGCAACTACTCCTAAATGCAAATGTTAAATGTAAGGATAGTAACTATTTCTAAATGTAAATATTAATTCTAAAGATAACCATTTTTGAATGAATTGGTTTGGAGAACTTTAAGATGTTAAAAACTACTATTCTTATGTAGTGAATTGGATAATGTAAAGGAATGAGATACATTAAATATTATATGTGCCAAATAGGAGCAATTTTAATTCTCTATCATGATTCATTGTTATAGAAAATCATTGGCTAATCTTAGGTTTAATCCATAAATCTGTGGCTAGGCTAGGAGAATATTGGCTCCCACTCCAAAGCTCTTCTTCCCTTCCCCTGAAGGCTAACTCTCACTTTAGTTTTTAAACACTAAGATCAAATTGGGGAATTTTAGTCTGTCACCCTAGAAATCTCCACTTCTACACCCAACAAAGTATATTTTTCTATTTATTTGCACTTAATCTCATGAATGAAATACTCCTTCATGAACTTAAATGTGATTCTCACTCTATTATAGAACTCATACTTAATTTCCCGGATCATATGTTTCACAACATATTTTAACAATTCAATCGGCCAGATCAAAAAGCAAACTAAGAGCGGAGTTGAAAAATCATCACAACTTATAATTAAAACTTCTTATAGCATGCATCCCAATATCCTAAACGTGAATCCTACTCATTGCAAAAGAAAAGTAAAAGGAAAATAACGGCATAATCTTCTCATTCCACTATTTCTAAAAAAGAAGAAAGGGTAAGAGAAATACATCACAAAGCACAAAGAAAACACAACGAAAAATTTCATTAAATCAAAGCAAATCCACTAGATAAGTGTTTACAAAATCTTAAGATAATGAAGAACACAATACTTAGCTTTTTCCCCTTGAAAGAAAGATGAAAATATCTCCCATAAAGTCTCACGCTGATCCATGCAACGTTAGAACATTCCCTTACAGATTCTCTCAAAATCCCCTCACCAATCTCTCTGAAAAGGTATAAATCTACATTTTGACTTCTATTCCAAGATCTCTAAACATTCTCCACATTTTTCCACTCACACACACCACCTTTTCTGACATAAAAGCACTCTATTATAGTGTAGGGATGAATTTCCCAAGAGATGCCTCAAGCAACCTTCCAAAAAGCATCCAAATACATTGAATCTTCTAGAAATTTGCCTAGGATCTAATCCAAACCGTCTCAGGCATTGTCGGCGCCATTTTGTGTCATTTTCTGTACTCTGGCACTGTCGGCGCCGGTTTTGGCACCGTCGGTGCCCACTCTGCACAGCTCCACAATTTTGCTCTGTTTAGCTCTGTTGTAGCTCTGTTTTGCCCTGTTTTAATTGTGTTGTCTTCCTAACAGATATACCTACAAAATAAGCATAAAAATAATCTTCCTTTAAAGTGTAATTTCATTCAAAAATATGTGATAAGTGTAAAAGAGATTAAGCATAGAAAGACATATCGAAATGTGTCAGGACAGAGATTTCTTTCTTGCTCGTTTTTGCTCAAAATTGCACTGTTTTTGTTTCTTTTTCTCTGAAACTCCATTTCTTGTCCCTGAAACCAAAAATATACAAAATACTTTCCCTTAAAGTGCAATATCATTGAAAATCACCAAATATATGCATTAAAAGCATATGAAAAATTGAACATTTTTTAGGTGTATCACAAACCACCATCATAAAGGAAAATCGAGAAACACCAAGGCACAATCTCATAGATAAAGCAAAACATAACAAATCTCCACCACATTGGACAATTAAGAAACCCAATGGCACAACCATCAAAGTTAAATGAAAAGAACCAAACTGTCACCATAGAGAAAAATCAAGAAACACCAAGGCACAACCACATCGCTAAAACAAGAAGCAACATACCGCCACCACATTCAACAACTAAGAAGCCTTAATGACAACCACATAAATTAAACCACAAGCACTTAACCACAACCATAAAGGAAAATGGAGAAGCACCAAGGCACAATAACATAGGTAAAATAGAAAGCAACAAACCACCACCACATCAGACAACAAGAAGCCTTAATGGCTCAACCAATAAGTAAAATGAGAAGCCCCATGGAAAAATTTCATAGGCAAAATGAAAATGAAACAAGCAACACCAAAGAAGAAAATGTGGAAGGAGCTAAGGGTTAGAGATACATACAAAATAGAGGTAGCAAGAGGAGGCGGCGAATAAAGGAGAGAAGAGAAGAGGATTGCAAATATAGCCTAATACCTCACGTTAAGCCAAATAGAGGGAGAAGATGAGGAAGGTAATATCAAGGATAAAATGAGGGATTGAAACTGATGAGGGGTAATATAATGATTGTAAACCTAGACTGTAATTAGAACTTCAAAATAGAGCCACAGGCTGCTGTTCGCAATTTCAACATTTCCATAATGGGATTTTAGTAAAAAAAGGTGAAAAGTGGGCTCAAATGCCAGTAACATCTTTTCAAAATGAAAAGCACTCACAAAGTGATTAGGCAAATGAACTAAATCTAAAATCCATAAATGTTTGATAAATTAAGCATCAAAGCATAGTTTTTTTTTAATGCATCAATGCCTATTATTGTAGAATCCAAGGACTACAACAAAAATAGCAACAATAAAAGATTATTTATCCAAAAAGAGGTAACAAAAACCTTAATTAGAGTGAGTCAGAAATAGTATCCAAACTGGCAGTGACATTGAAACCCTCAACGGCAAATCATGAAAATTGCTTGTGATGGTTGCTCGCGATAAAACCACTCATGTCTAAAGAAGAAGAGAGGTTTATAATACTGGGAACTTGTTTGAAGACCTTAACCCCTAATGTGCTCGAGAGCTCTAGCGATTTGAAGGCAATTCTATTCTTCAAGGGTTCTTCTTTCCCTCCCATGAAAATGTTTTTCCTTGATTTACCTATATGCTTTATTATTCAAGAGTGTGTTAAGCTTCTCTAAATCCTTTTATTGGTTCTTTTCTTTTTCTTTTTTCTCTTGCTTCTCTTCTTGAGAAGAAGTTTTTAGGGTTTCTTATTCACTTTTATTTTTATAGTCCATAGGTTTTAAGAGCTTTGCCGCTTATTTATTCCATGGATTTACATTCTCTTCCAATAGTTCCCTCTTCAAGTTCCTCTCAAGGACCTTCTCCATTCTTGAATTGAAAAATCTTGGTTTCTTCTCATATTTCTAACTCGTGTATTAATTTATCTTATCTTCTTGTTTACAAGGATAAAGTTAATTTTTCAGATGAAGAGACACAAGATGGCTTGAAGTAGTGGAGTTTGGTTGTGGTTGGTTACTTTTTGGATAAGCAAACTTTTATGGCAATCTCTAGCAAGTAATTAGTAAAATATGGAAACTTGAAGGTTTGTTTGAACTTCTTTGTATAAATGAGGATTTCTTTCTTTTCAAATTTAATTGTATGGATGTTGGTGATATGATTTATCGGATGCTCCTTGATTCATTTATGGTAAAACACTTTTCTGTTAGCGTTGATCACCTGATTTTAAGCCCGTTAAAGAGGATTTTAAAGATATTATCTTATGGGTTTATTTGCTTATTTTGCCTTTATATAGTTGGTCTGAGAATGGAGTTTTTTTTATCACTTCATCTTGTTATTGATTCTTTATTAGCAAAAGCTTCTAGGTTAACTTTTGATCGTGGTAACATTCAAGTTAATATTGAGTTGACATTTCCAAAATTTATTACCCTTATCATTAAGGGTCAAGATATTCCGCAACAATTCATTTATGAATGTAAACCTAATATCTACAAATCCTATTTTACTATTGGGAAAGATTTCCAAAAATTTTCCCAAGAATGTCTTTTGAATAATGCTAATGTGTTTCATGTTCATAGTTATAATAAAAGAACTTTAATAAAAACTAAAATAAACTAAAAAATAACCTTACTACAACTTTTCTTATTTTGAATACTGACATATTTGTTATTATACCTACGGCCCCTTTGATCCCGACATTCTATATAGATGTAAAATGCGATGTATGCTATTATATGTTTAATTTCCATAATAGTTATTCTTAATTCACAACATAGCCAAAAACTTGATCCAAAGCAAAAGCTAGGTAAGTTTTCCACTATGAAACAAATATGAATACAATTATAATAATTAAATATGGGATACTACGCAAGTATACATATCGATATCAAGTAATATAAGACTTTTTGATTAAGCCTCAAATATAGAACTAATAGGGAAGACTGCAATATGCACTTTAAAAATCTATAAAGTTTAGATGACAAAAATCAACTTAGTAAAATATTCTTACTTAAACCTAAGATACTATAATAGGAATAAAAATTTGATTCTTTTTGTAATTTTTTATTTATGAAAATAAAGTAAGAAACTCTTTAACTTAACTAAATAATTTCAAAATGAAGGAAATATAAATAAAATATATTTTTCCTTATCATAAATCAGTAATAAGTATATAAATTCTATTGTGGAAGTATGCTAAAAGTGGTATGCCAAATAGAAGCAATAATATTATTTACCCTTACTAAAGATGTTATAAAGAACATTGGTTAATTTATAATTTGAATAGTCTTAAAGATCGGTTGGGTATGGAAAATACTAGCTCTCACTTTAGAGTTCCCTCTTCTCCCTCCACATGGGGGCTAACATCGCATATCAAAACCTAAAACTATAAATCAAATTTTGGGGTTTAGAATATCACTCTAAATTCCTCTAATTCTACACCCTTGAAAAGTTTATTTCCCTATTTATTTGCACTCATCCCCATGAACTACAATCTCATCCATGAAATCAATAATGTGATTCCAACCATTTGTTGACTGAGACAATACCATCTCGGATCTTACATGTTCTCACAACATGTATTAACATCTTAATTGGCCAAATCAAGAAGTAAATGAAGTGCAAGGTTTCAAATCATCACAACTTCTTCCAACATTGAAGTCTAATACTTCACACAACTTCCTTTAAATACTTAATCACTTATCATGTTAAGGAAAAATATAAAGAAAACTACTAAGAATCCATGGAGAAAAAACAACCGCACATGAGTTTAAAAATAGAAATCATGCACACAAATAAGAAATCTAAATTAAAACCAAGTGAAGTCACAAAGATAAATACTTATCTCAAATCCTTTCCACCAAATGTCTTCAAGTTTCTTTGAATTCTCTTCCTTCACACACAATACAAACTAACACTCAAAATAAAAAATAAGTGGTCAGCGGCGGCGGTGACAGTTACTTGGATGAATGATGACTATGGATGTCTAATGGTTGGCCTCCTCCTTTGATGATCTAAGTCTTCTTTAATAAAAATCCAAAAGGTGCCTTGCTATCTCTTCAAAATATTTATTCATTTAATGAATCTTCTAGAAGTTTCACTTTTCAAAAGCCAATTGAATGAATTTTCATGTCCATGGATTATTTCTCACATTTTTACCAAGGGTTGCTTCAAAAACCTCTTCAAAAATTAATCTAAATTCAATGAATCATCAAATAACTACTTTGGTGCTTGAGCGTGGGGTACCTGGCGCTAGTGCGTAGCTCTTTGGCGCATAGGCGCCAATGCTGGGAGCTTAGGCGCCCAGTTCATTTTTGCTCCTTCATCATTTTTGCTCTAAATTTGATCATTTTTCACTTCTTTTAGCATTTTTCATCCATTTGATTGTACATGAAAGAAAAACACACAAATACATTTCATTAAAGTGCAATATCTCAAAAATAGTTATAAAAATGTGTATAAAAACACTATATATTTTAGGTGTATCCAAATCCCCCAAACCTAAAATGTTACTTGTCCTCAAGTGACTTTTCAATCTTTCAAAACTAATCCTCAAGCTTCTCCTCCCTTTTCAACTTTTCTTTTCTTTTTCCTTTTCATTTTTCTTTTTCTTTTTCTTTTTTTTTTCTTTTTCTTTTTCTTTTTATTTTTCAGGCATGTATTAATATATCTGGATAGAACATTAATGACTTTGAATCTCACTCTTCCTTTTCCTAAAGCAAAGAGTTGATATTTTTCTTTCACTTAAAAGTATAATAATAGTTTTTGAAAATTACATTCAATAAAAAAATTAAGTTTTGAAAATAAAAGTCTAAATCTTCTAAATTTTTCAAAAATATAATATTTCCTACTAAAGATAATTACACTATACTTAGCATTTTCCACACCAAAAATTTTTAACTTTAATTTTTTCTTTATTACTACAAATTTTAACTAAATTATCTTACTCATTTCTATGTTCAAAATTTTACTTCCCTGATATAACTTCATATACATGATGATTTTTCTTCAAATCAAAATCAAATTTATTTGAAATACATTTGAGAACAAATAATTTTTTATGTTCTTTGGAAACTTTTTCATCCCCTACCCCCCCACCCCCAAAATTTGAATTTTTGATAAAATAAAACATTTAGCATCATATATAAATATTGGCATGAATGAAAATTTAAAAATAACATGCTATTAGGAATTTTTATATCTTAAATATGCAAGTACAAAAATTAAAAATAGGAGTAAGAAATTAAATTTATCAAATTTTAATTAACTTAACATGTAGAGATTCATTAGACTTCTATGCAGTGAAGTATAACATAAAAGCAAACAAACACACTAACAAACATACAATACTACAACATAAAGAAAAATTTCTGGTAGTGAATTGAAAATTTTAAACATGCAGCTTTTAAGTAAAAATTTCCTAAGATTCAGAATTAAGTTCAGTACAAACTAACTAACTATAATAAACAACACAGTTAACACAATTACTACCACTAAGCATAATAACTATTAACAAAAATACAAATACATCACAGTAGTGTCTACTAAACAAAGCACAACAAAAACTAACAGTCTCAACAATATCAACTGAAAACACAACAAAAAGTACAAAATAACTACACCTTCAATAGTTCATAACAACAAACAAACTAAAAATCAAACAAAACTATATATCCAAGCTAATCATCCTCATCCTCTGCATCACTCTCATCACTATGCCAAGTAGTTGCATGCTCATATGGTGGATACCTGAGGTATTGAGGAAATACAACATCTTAATTACCTCTCATGAAGTTTTTCATAGCTAAGTTGAACTCACCCTCATAATCACTATGTCTCTTCATGTATTTGTCCATATGCACTGCAAAATTTTCTAAGTTTGATACATTTTCATTGCTATAAAAGACATTACTCAATATCCTGTCCAATAGCTGTGAATGAGAATCATATCCAGAGGTCTGACCCTGAGATGTAGAAGCACGTGAAGTAGAAGCTTGCGATGTAGAAGCAGCAGCACTACTAGAAAATCCTCCTCTTCAGCCAAAAATGGAAAGATGTGAATAAGATTTCACATTCACACTGGTAATGGGCTTAAGAGGTTGCAAGATCTCCTTCTAACTGTCAAATCAAACTCCAGTCTGCTCGCATAAATAAAAGATCAAGGATGCAAATCCTAAACCTGCAGTAGTAGCAGCGACGATAGAACTAGTAATAACTCCATGAATCAAAGCTCCAAGTCGATGGGTCTGAACGGTTGGAAGCAATAATTCAAAGTTGTTCAATCACGGGTCACTTCACTAAGATGATTTCTAGGCAGCGAACAAGCAGAAATAAAATAATGACATGTCTTCGCAGTGGTATCCAACTTTAAAGTGGAAAAGTTAACTCTCCTTTAATTTGTAATTTTCCAAAGCCCTCTTCTAGCAGTCAAAGATGAAATAATCTCATCTAGCTCCTCCTCATTAGGACTATAATTTGAATAAAAACACAAAGTGCTCAGGGGCAAATGATAAAATTGATTTTTTACCTCAGGTGAAAAAGGTGCTATCTTTTCTCTCACCATGACTCCTTCTTCTTCAGCTTCAAGGAGATTCTCATAGAACTCCCGCACAATAGAAATCACTACAATAGCAGGAAAAAAAACAAAACCGCTCCCACTAACGGCAAACAATCAAATCTTCCACAGCTCCTCCCGGACTCTTAAAACATTGCTCAGGAATCAACTTCCTCAAATGCAGTGAATCATTATATCGATCCTGAGCTCTCGAACTGAGAAACTTGCTTGAATCATATTGACTCTTTCCTTTGCTACTCTTCATTCTTGGTGCCATTTCTAAAAAATTGTATAAAATTCAAAATAAATTCCAAATTTTACTCTAAATCACTAAATTTAACTCCTAAAAGCATAAACTATCAAATCCATGTATTTTTCATAGCTTTTTCTCAAATTTTCACCATGAATAGTGATTTTTGGGTAGCTCATGAATGTGCTCAAAATACATGGTGAAAATCAAAAATTTTTACATAGAAGTGAAGCTGTTACCTCAATGATATTAAATCTAGCAATTATAACTCCAAACCACCAAGAAATCTTCAAAATAGGGTAAGCCCTAGCTTCAAAATCACAAAATCCCGAGGTTGAAGGCAACAAAAAGGTGCGATAATGGCCTTTTTGGACCGATTTGTTACTTAAAACAGTACGAGAATCGATTTTCGTGAATTGGTGCTTAAGCGCAAATGGTTCGACGCTTAGGCGCCAGTGCACAAATTTTGATTTTTTTGATTTAAGTGAAATGCACTCCTAGCCTAAGTCAACCAACCCTACATGGTCTCATAATTCTATAATAACCATTTTCTTCCCTTTCAACTCCTCTCTTAATCAAGATTCACCAATCTTAACGAATTCAATTCAATGCAAAATAACACAAAATTTAACATAAACAAACACTTATATTCATTCACGAACAATTACAAACATTTTTAAATACATAAATTCTCAATCCAAATAGTTTCAAATGAGAAAATTCCTAACAAACCCTAGACAATCATCACATTGATAATGTACTAAACACACTTAACATTAATAGTCAACATTAAACCACAAACTTAATTCCATTTTCCAGTTGATGGAACGAATCCTGGCCTATCATTAGTCTCTCCTTCGCCATTTAGAATATAAATCTGAAAGAACGGATGATGGTTAATAACTCTGGTTGAATCTTCTTCAATCCACTTGTTCTTTAAATACATAGCCTTGTCTGCTTCTTCTATAAAACAGGTATGACTAAACTGCATCTTATGTTGTCATCCCATATGATCCAGATGTGTGTTAACTTCCATCACTTTTGCTTCAATTGAAGCCACGTCAGCCTCAATTTTAGTGATTTTCACTGATATTCCTTCGATACTAACGACAAGGAAACTACTGTATAACTCTTGTGCACTCTGACTAATAAAATTCTTCCTCGTTGCTTCCTCCTTCTTCTTTAAATCATTCTCCCAAGATGAATTTTTTTTTCCAAAAATCTCTCTTTTTCACTTTGGATTTAGGGTTAAATGGAAGTGTGGTGAGACTTCTCCTCATACCCTTCTATTTATAGCCTCTAAACTCCTAAAACTCCTAGGCATGTCTTAGAACTGTCTCACACATTTAAGCCAACCAAATCTCAGTTAAAACTTCTAAAAACCAAAATTTGTACATGTTTTTTATTTGTCGCGCTTAAGCGTCGGATATTGGCGCTTAAGCGCGAGTGCTAAATTTAACACAGATCAACTTGAAGTCTAAATATGTGTTTTAACATGTCTAAGTTATCGTTTAAGGTCTTAGAATAATCAATAAATCATTATATATTAAAAATACAACCATAATTTTCTAAATCACACATAAAAACATAACAATAAAAATAAACACACATATAACTATGGGTTGGCTCCCACAGAGCGCTTGGTTTAACGTCGTCAGTCTGACGTAACCAGTGCTTATTCTAGTTGACCCAACATCATAAATTCAATTAATTTAAGTTGGTCAACTAAAAAGTTAGATTTCAGCCTGCGACCATTCACTTTGAATATTTTATCAGTTTTAGGATCTTTGATATCTACAGCTCCATAGGGATAAACTTTCATCACAACAAATGGGCCCATTCACCTGAACTTAAGTTTGCCTGGAAATAATCTTAACCTTACATTATAAAGCAAAACTTCTTGCCCTGGCTAAAAATTTTTAGTAAGAATCCTCTGATCATGTCACATCTTCATATTTTCTTTGTAAATCTTAGCACTTTCATAAGATTCATTCCTTATCTCTTCAAGCTCATGCAATTGCAATAATCTTTTCTCACCAGCATCCTTCAAATTGTAATTGAATTCTTTAATAACCCAATATGTTTTATGCTCAAGTTCAACTGTAAAGTGACACGCTTTCCCAAATATTAGCTTGTATGGGGATACTCCTATAGGAGTTCTATATGCAGTCTTATAAGTCCACAAAGCATAGTCAAGTTTGATTGACCAATCCATTTTGGTTGGATTTACAAATTTTCCCAATATTCTTTTAATTTCACGATTGGATAATTCAGCCAAACCACTTGTATGAGAATGATAAACAGTAGCAATTCTATGGTTAGTATGATATTTCTTTAAAAACTTCTCTGCTATTGCATTTTTGAAATGACATCCCCTGTCAGTTATGAATACTCTCGGCACCCCAAATCTACAAAATATGTTCATTCTTAAAAACTTTGCAACACTTTGAGCATCACATTGAGGTAAAGCAACAGCTTCTATCCATTTGGATACATAATCTACTGCTAACAATATATATAAATTTTTGAAAGATGGTATAAATGGTCTCATGAAATCTAAACCTCAAACATTAAATATCTCAACTTCTAACACATAATCGAGGTGCATCTCATTCTTCTTAGAAATATTGCCTACTCGTGACATCGATCACAAGTTTTGATATAAGCGTTAACATCCTTAAGGATTATAGACCAATAAAATTTAGATTGTAAAATTTTGTATGTTGTTTTATCAACACCAAAATATCCCCCAAAATTAGAATTATAATATTTTGGATAATTTCATAAGTTTCTTCTAAAGGCACACATCTTTGAATAATTAGATCATTTTTTTGTTTATATAAAAATGGGTCATCCCAAAAATAAGTCTTAGCTTCAGATAAAAATTTCCTTTTCCGTTGGTATGTCATTCCATAGGGTATAATATCACTAATAATGAAGTTTACAATGTCTGCATACCATGGAACATGTCACTCATTAATATTGAACAATTTTTCATATGAAAAATGTTCATCAATTTCATTTTCAAAACTTAGTGGTTTCTCTAATTCAATCCTGGACAGATGATTAGCAATTTGATTCTCAGCTCCCTTTCTATCTACTATCTCAAAGTCAAATTCTTGTAAAAGAAGAATCCATCTTATAAGTCTTAGTTTTGCATCCTTCTTTTTCATTAAATACTTAATACCTGAATGATCTGTATGCACAATACATTTAGTTTCAATTAAATATGATCTAAATTTATCAAAAGCATATAATACTGTTAATAACTCTTTCTCAGTTGTGGTATAATCAATTTGAGCTTCATTAAGAGTTCTACTAGCATAGTAGATAACCTTGAAAATCTTATCATGCTTTTGTCCTAAAACAACTCCAATAGCATAATTACTAGCATCACACATCAATTCAAAAGGTGCAGTGACTAATTTTTCTTTTAATAATTCAAAAACTTTTAGACACTCTTTATCAAAATTAAAAATTGCATCTTCTTCAAGTAAATAGCATATAGGCTTGGCAATTTTTGAAAAGTATTTAATATATCGCCTGTAGAATCCAGCATGTCCTTAAAAACTCTTAATTGCTTTCACACTTGTTGGGTGAGGTAAATTAGCGATCACTTGAATTTTGGCAGGGTCTGCTTCCATACCATTTTTTGAAATTTGATGTCCCAAAACTATTCCTCCTGCTACCATAAATTGGCACTTTTCCTAATTAATGACTAAATTTGTTTCTTCACAGCATTTAAAAAGTTTTGATAAATGTTCTAAACATAATTCAAATGAAGTTCCAAACACTAAAAAATCATCCATAAAAACTTAAATCCTTTTTCAATTAAATCACAAAAAATAGCCATCATACATCTTTGAAATGTAGCAGGTTCATTCCATAAAACAAAGGGCATACTTCTAAAAGCAAATGTACCATAAGGACTGGTAAAAGTTATTTTCTCTTGATCCTCAGGAGCTATTTGTATTTGGTGATAACCAATATATCTATCTAGAAAACAAAAGTATTTATGCCCAGCTAGTCTATCCATCATTTGATCTAGAAAGGGTAGTAGAAAATGATCTTTCCTAGTGGCGAGATTTAATTTTCTATAATCAATGTATATTCTTCATTTTGTGACTTGTCTTATTGGTATTAACTTGTTATGTTCATTTAAAGTCATAGTTATTCCTCCTTTCTCAGGAATACAATGAATAGGACTAACTCATGCACTATCTGAAATAGGGTAGATAATTCCAGCATCTAACTACTTTAAAAATTCTTTCTTAACAACTTCTTTCATAATAGGATTCAATCTCCTTTGAGGATAAGCCATGGGTTTGCATTTCTCTTCCATATGAATTCTATTCATACAAATTGAAGAACTGATTCCTTCCATATTAGTAATTGTACATCCAAAGGCTTTCTTATAACTCTTTAAAGTTTTCATCAAACTTTCTTTTTCTTTTATAGTTAATTTTGAGGAAATTATAACAGGTAATGTAGAGGAATCACCTAAAAAGGCATATTTCAAATGTTCAGAAAGTAACTTGAACTCAAGCTCAAGAGGTTTTTCAATTGATGGACAAAAAGATGTATATTTTTCTGTTGTCTCCAAAATTTCAAAACTTTCTATAACATAATTTGAATCTTCCTTATATAAATCATCATATTGATCTAATTTTTCTTCTTGCTCGTGTTCCAACTCTTTCATTTCAGATTTCTCTTCATAAGTTATTTTGAAATGGCATTCACTTAAATAACTTATAACATTCATTCTATAGCATTCTTCATCTTTATCATTTACAGGTTATTTCATTGATTTGTAAATTTAAAATGTAATTGTTTGATGATTGACGTGCATAGTTAATTCTCCTTTTTACACATCAATCATTGCTCTTCTTGTGATTAGGAATGGTCTCCCTAAAATGATAAGTATCTCCTTATCTTCCTCCATATCTAGTATAATGAAATCAACAGGAAAGATAAACTGATCCACTTTTACTAGGACATCTTTTATAACTCTTTAGCATAGGTTATTGAACGGTCTACTAACTGCAAAGTTACAGTAGTATGGGTTATTTCTTCTACTCCGAATCTTTTAAATATTAATAATGGCATAAAGTTGATGCTTGCACCTAAATCACATAAAGCTTTCCCATAAAATATGTCTCTTATTGCACATGAAATTGCAAAGCTACCAGGATCTTTAAGCTTTTCAGGAAGTTTTCTCTAAATTATAGCACTGCACTCCTCGCTAAGTGCAACAGTCTCATTATCTTCAAACTTCTTTTTCTTGTTAAGAATATCCTTCATAAACTTCACATAGCTTGGCATTTTTTTAGAGCTTCAACAAATGGAATATTAATTGTAAGCTTCTTAAAAATTTTCAAAAATTTTGAAAATTGCTTATCCAACTTTTGTTGTCGGAGCCTCTGAGGAAATGAAGGTGTTGGTTTTTCTAAGTCAACTTTAAGTGGATAAATAGGTCTCTCTAAACCTTTTGGAGTGTCCTCTTTTGGTTCTTCAATCTCTTCTCTGTCTACTTCAGTCTTTTTTTTAACTCTATCTTTCAATTATCTTCCGCTTCTAAGTTAAACTGCTTTTACTTACTCTTTATTCTGGTTTTTTGAATTTACTTCTGCATTACTAGGAAGTGTTCCTTGGGATCTATTACTTAATGAGATTGTTATTTATCTCAATTGATTCTCAATATTTCTAACTGTAGCTCTATGACTTTGTAATTGATTTCCCATTTGTAACAACACTTTTACTATAGACAACTTCTTCTCCTTAATTTGTGGATTATTATTAAAACCTGGAGGATAAATAGGTCTATAATTACTATTCTCTTAATTTATTTCAGTTTTTCAATGGGTTTACTTGGTTGTTCCCCCATTGCTAATTATTATCACCCAAAGTACTATTCCAGTTAAAGTTGGGAGGGTTCTTCAAACCTGGGTTATAATAATTTGAATATGGGTTATTCTGTTTGTTATTTATGACATTCAAAGTCTCTAATGATGCTTGAGATTCTACCATTTGGCCTAATGAATTTTCTTCAATCATGGAAATTGGTTGAGAAAAATTTATTCCAAATTGGACTAACTTCCTTGAAATTGTAGCAACTTAATTTGTTAACATTGCAAAAGCATCAGTTTCATGAACATTGACTACTTTCTTAAAATTTATCCTTTTAGAAGGTCATTGAAAATTATTTCTAGTCATTTCTTCAATTAAAGCATAAGCGTCATTAAATGGTTTTGACAACAATGAACCACCAGCAGTGGCATCAATAATATATCTAGAGATCCAGCTAATCCATTATAAAATATTACAATTATTAACAAATCTAGTATAGCATGGTGTGGACACTTTCTTAAAAGTTCTTTAAATCGTTCATGTGCTTCATAAATAGATTTTCCTTCGAACTGGCAAAAAGATGTAATATCATTTCTAAGCTTCGCAGTTTTTTTATGGTGGAAAATATTTAGCAAAAAATTTCTGTGCTAAATTGCTCCAAGTTTTGATAGATCCAGGTGATAACAAGCGTAACCATATGTTATCCCTCAGTGATAAAAGAAATAATCTAAACGAATGTAACCATATTATAGTTTTATCCCTCAGTGAGAAAGGAAATAATCTACGTCTTATATCAAATTCAACCACATCTTAGCTTTATCCCTCAATGAGAAAAGAAATAACCTAAGTCTTATGATTGATAAACCATCGTATTTAAATGTAGCACACAATTCTAGAAAATTGGCAAGATGTAAATTTGGATCTTCAGTTGATATCATTTAGATAATAGCAGATTTAAGCTCAAATGAATAACCACTATAGCGGGTTTTTGAATACTACAATGAAGTTCATCCACCGTAGGGTTTGCATAATCTCTTAAGGGTCTAAACTCTTCATCATTTTGATTATTTTAATTTGTCATTTCATGAAGTTTTTCAGTAATTTTTATTTTTTTAATTTTTTTAATAGTTCTTTCTAATTCAAAATCGTAAAGCACAAGACCTGTGGAACCTGAACTACACATATATTACTATAAAACACATAAAATAAAAATAACAATAACAATAAAAATAAAAACACACAAACAAGAACTTAATATAAAAAAACACTACAATATTCCTATAATAAATCTTAAAGTTTAAATAAGACTTTATAAAAATAGAAATTTTTGTTTTCTAAAAACTTCTCTTTTTTCTTATTTTCAAAATTTTTAATCTCCAACAACAGGGCCAAAAACTTGATCTCGACTTTCTATATAGATGTAAAATGCGATGTATGTGATTATATGCATAATTTCCTTAATAATTATTCTTAATTTGCAACAAAGCCAAAAACTTGATCCAAAGGAAAAGCTAGGTCAGTTTTCTACTATGAAACAAATAAGAATACAGTTATAATAATTAAATATGGGATACTACGCATGTATATGTATCGTTATAAAGTAATATAAGATTTTTTTTAGTAAGCCGCAAATATCGAACCCACAGGGAAGACTGCAATATGTACTTTTAAAATATAGAAAATTTAGATGATGAAAATCTACTTTGCAAAATATTCTTACTTAAACTTAAGATGTTATAATAGGAATGAAAATTTGAATTCTTTTTTTAATTTTTGATTTGTGAAAATAAAGTAAGCAACTAATTAACTTAACTAAATATTTGCAAGATGAAGGTAATATAAATAAAATATTTTTTTTCTTTTCATGAATCAGTAATAAGTATAGAAATTCTATTGTAGAAGTATACTAAATGTATTGTGTCAAATAGAAACAATAATATTCCTTACCCCTGCTAAAGATGTTATATAGAACATTGGCTAATCTATAGTTTGAATACTCTTAAAACTGATTAGGTAGGAAAGATACTAACTCTCACTCTAAAGTTCCCTCTTCTCCCTTCACCTGGGAGCTAACATCTTGTATCAAAACCTAAAACTATAAATCAAATTGGGGGTTCTAGTCTGTCACTATAAAGTCCTTTAATTCTGCACCCTTCAAAAGTTTATTTCCCTATTTATTTGCACTCAACCTCATGAACTACATTCTCATCCATGAAATCAATATATAATTCTAACCATTTGTTGATTGAGAATATACTATCTTGGATCTTACATGTTCTCACAACAGTTATTAACATCTTAATTGGTCAAATCAAGAAGTAAATGAAGTAGAAGGTTTCAAATCATCACAACTTCTTTCAATATTGAAGTATAATACTTCACACAACTTCTCTTTAAATACTTAATCATTTATCATTTTAAGGAAAAAGATAATGAAAACTACTCAGAATCCATGGAGAAAAAACAACCACACATGAGTTTAAAAAAAGAAATCATGCACACAAACAAGAAATCTAAATTAAAACCAAATGTAGTCACAAAGATAAACACTTATCTCAAATTCTCTCCACCAAAATAAGAAATCTTAAATTAAAACCAAGTGTAGTCACAAAGATAAACACTTATCTCAAATCCTCTCTACCAAATGTCTTGAAGTTCCTTTGAATTCTCTTCCTTCACTCACAATACAAATAACACTCAAAATAAAAAGAAAGTGGCTGGCAGTAGCAGTGGCAGCGGCGGTTAGTTAAATGAATGATGGCTATGGATGTCCAATGATGGCCTCCTCCTTTGATAATCCAAGTCTTCTTTAATAAAAATTCAAAAGGTGTCTTGGTTTCTCTTCAAAATGTGTCTCTATTCAATGAATCTTCTATAAGTTTTTCCTTTCAAAAGCCAATTAAATGAATTTTCTGGATTATTTCCCATGTTTTTACCAAGGGTTGCTTCAAACACCTCTTCAAAAATTCATCTAAATTCAATGAATCATCAAATAACTACTTCTGACGCTTATTCGCGGGACACCTCGCACTTAGGTGCGGCTCTCTAGTGCATAGGCGCCAATGCTAGGCGCTTAAGCACCCCAGTTCATTTTTGCTCCAAATTTGACATTTTTTCACTTATTTTAGCATTTTTCATCCATTTGATTGTACCTGAAAGAAAAACTCACAATTATCTTTCATTAAAGTGCAATTTATCAAAAATAAGTGTAAAAATTTGTATAAAAATAATATATATTCTAGGTGTATCACACTTCTATTTCTTCTTTCTTTACTACTGCAGTTTCTTTTATTTTGAGTACTATTATTTTTATTGTTTCAAATGTTGTGGTTCCTTCTGTTTTTATCATTGTTATTTCTGATGTTATTTCAAATATTGTGGTTCCTTTTATTTCTAAGTTTGTTATTACTAAGCCTTTTAATCTTAATGTTCTTGTGATTATTGGTGAGAATAATTTAGATTTAGAGGAAGAGGATAGAGAAATTCTTACTGGCAACGATTTGATTCCTAGTACTTTACATGGTGATTGTCTCGATCAGGAATCTTCTATGGTTAATGTCTCCAATATTCTTAATCAAGAAAATTTACATTTTGTTAATGTTGTTGATGATTCTTATGTGATTGCTTCAGAGAATTTGCTAATTAACAGCAATATTGCTGTTAGAAACTTTTTTGGATAGCTCTACCCCTTCTCAAAATCATGGAAGAGGAAATATAGTGGGTAATTTTTCTTTTTATTCAAGTATTCCTAGTGTTACTACTAATTTCTATTTTGTTGGTCATTCCATGTTTCTTATTCCTAGACTTAGAAAAGGAAAGCCAAAAGGGGTTGTTTCATCACATTAAGTTTTATTTTCTTTTTTCTGTATCTTTCACGTTTTGTTCAATTTTTTTGAGTTGGAATGTTAGATGTCCTAATAATGATGTATGTTTTTCTGTTTTTTGGCATCTTATTAAGAATTTAAACTTGGATCTTGTTTGCTTATTAGAAACTAAAATCTCTTTGGCTACATTTTTTTATCATTTTCTTTCAAATAATATTAATTTGTTCCTTTTTTAGAAAAGTACTAAAAATTTTTATTTGGTTGATTATGGTAGAATTTGGTTAATATGGAATACTTCTGTCATCAATATACTATTTTGGACATTCAAACTCAATTTATTCTTGGTGTTATATCCTATTCTTTTTTATTAATTTTTTTGTTACTTTTATGTATTGTGATAATAGTAACTTGAGGAAAAAAGATGGAAGGAATTCTCTTGTTGCTCTTGTCCTTAATATTCATGACCTTTAGATTGTTTTTGAGGATTTTAATAATTTCACTAGAAGTCTTAAAGAGAAAATAGGTGGTTCTCCTCTGATCTTTAGTAAACTTGTGGAATTTAATAACTTTATTTTTAATTCTAGTCTTATTGATCTCCCTTATAATGGTTTTTCTTTTAGTTGGTTTAATTAACAGAAAATCTTTCAAATACTAAGACTTTTGAGCTTTTGGCAATGATTTGGGGATGGAAAAGTTTTCCTCTTTTTTTAATATTTTTGACCTTTTAACTTCTGATCATTCTCATATTGCTCTTTATTTTGGTAATTCCCAAAAGTTGTTTTGTATGTTTTTGTATAAAAATTATTGGAGTTTCTTTAATAATTTTACTTCTATTGTAGCTTCAACTTGGGTATTAAAGCAAAGGGTGATCCTAATTTTACTATTTGTAAAAGTTAAAATTACTAAAATTGAATTGAAATATTATATTTGGAATTAGTGTAGTTTTATAACCAATAATATTAATTCTTAAAGTACCAACAAGTTGTGTTATTTTTTAATTAGATATTAATCCTTATGATGATTATATTTTGGAGAAAGTTGTTGCTATTCAATCCCAATTAGCTAATGCCTTACATTGTGATTATAAATGGTTAAAATAAAGAGCTAAATGTACTTGGCTTTCTGAGGGTAATAATAATGTTAAATTCTTATATAAAATAATTAAAATAATGGTTGTTGGAGTTATATTAAAGAGATTTTTTTTAATCATTCCTTTTTTAATTCCCAAGATGATATTTTTGGTAAGACTATCTCTTATTTCTGTAAGGCTTTTAATGACCCTATTTTTAATTATATTTATAATCCTAATTGATACCATGTTAATCATATTTAACTTCTGAAGAGTTCTTTGATCTTATTATG
>JXCR01104453.1:93189-105710 GCA_002079205.1 Phalaenopsis hybrid cultivar | reverse complement strand
TTAAGTAAACAAAACGCTATGTTGAAGGCCAATTCAGTTACCTTTCATGGTGTGCAACGTAAGAAAAAACAGCCTTTTTTTAGTGGGTAATTTCATTGGATACATCATGCTACAAATCACTCGCAAACTTAGGAGCAATGAAGAAATCATAATAATAATCGAAAATATGAAACTTATGGAGATATATAAAGTTTAGATTGGCTAAAAGGTTTACCGTTTTGGTATCACATTTAAAAATATATTGAGAAGAAAAAAAATTCATAAATCGTTGTTTGAGTTCAATGCAGCAAGAAAAAAAATGAGTTCATGGCAAAATTAAAAAAATNAATATATTGAGAAGAAAAAAAATTCATAAATCGTTGTTTGAGTTCAATGCAGCAAGAAAAAAAATGAGTTCAAGGCAAAATTAAAAAAAAAAATTAATTTGATTGAATTTGACAGATTATTTTATACAGAAAATTAGAAAAATATTTTCTTCTTGTGCATAAATTATTGTAGTAATGAAATACTATTTTTATGCAACTATGGTGTTGATGTTTGTAACTTTCTCATTGAGTAAGGTCTGTAGAAATTTCCCAAGCTCCATCCCAAGCTTCTTCTTGAGTTTTAATTGCTCAAGACTTTCACATGACTCAAGATACATTTAGCAATAACATAAATTATTTTTTGGAAAAGCCATCTTCTCAACATCTATGAGCCATGGTTGATCCCCACATCATCAAGTTTGATGATTTCTTGAACCTGAATGGATTTTGTAACTTAAGCTTTTGGTGGTTATGGAATGGAATAACAATGGACTAGCCAAAATTTTGGATATATGATCCATTACAGCAATGCAGTCCATTTCAGACGGTTTGACTTTGTCAGTTATTAACACAAAAAAAAACTGTTGCTTATTACAATTTCGATGAGTTATCGACTGTTTTATGATCGTAGCTAAAATGCTTATTGGTAACTTTTTAATTGACAAAATTTTCCAATGTCATTCATTTACCAACATCTTACTGACACAAAGTAATCATCACTTTTGAATAATTTATAATGCATGGGCCACCGTTGGTTATTGTCGGTTTTATTAACTGACCAGAACACCGTTGAATATTAGCGACTGGTTAACCGTTGAGAAAAGTGTCGCAGCCTTCATTTCTATGACAAAGGTGTTTTGTCAGTATGGTGTTGAGGGTGTATCAGTTTATTATCCAATGAGAAAGCCACCGATTTAGTTGTTGGTTTGTATCGAAGCAATATCCATCGAATACTCGTCAGTAACTCGATGCAAACATAACTGGCGGTATAAAACTTTGGTTATGGCATCTAATAATTGAATAGTGATAATAGACAGGCTTCCGTAGGAAACTTGTGGCATCAACAAAAAAAAAAAAAAAAATTTCTTATTTGGTATTTACGATTGCCACACTTGCAATCACAACACTGCTCAACCAATCCAAATAATTTACAGACTAAAATTACATTCAAATTGTAAATTATCCAATTAAACAACTAAATAAATAAAATGTATTTAATTTAACAATAATACGTCACTATTCAATAAGAAAATATCGGCACAAATTTTCAACAGAATCATATACAAATATAGTAAAAGATGTCACGGCTAATCCTCATCCTCATCATCGTCCTCCGCCACCGCCTCTTCTAAAAGTTCCTTATTATGTTGTTTCACTCGCTACCATAACTCATCCAACTTTGTCTTCAACTTCGCTTCGATATTTGCCCGCAACTCCGACTTTATATGAGCAAAAGCAGGCCTCCATCAATAAACAAAAAAAAAAATTTCTCTTTAGTATTTACGATTACCACACCTGCAATCACAACACAGCTTACCAATCCAAACATTTTACAAACTAAAACCACACTAGTATAGTAAATTATTCAATCAAACAGTTAAATAAATGAAATGTATTTAATTTAACATAAATACATTACTGTTTAATAAGAAAATATATGCACAAATGTTCAATAGAATCATATAAATATAAATGAAAAAAAAACCCTCGCTAATCCTCCTCATCATCCTCTGCTCTCCTCCCCTAATTGCTCCTTCTTATGTTGCTTCGCTAGCTACATGAGTCCACCTAATTGGGTTTTCAACTTGTCCTCCATATTTGCATGTAGCTCCAATCTCACATGAGCGAAGTGGGCCTCCATCTCAGTAGCCAATATGGCAATACCCTTAGAGACCTCCCCCTAATGTTTAGTAGACGTAGAAGCTACAGATGCACTGGTGGAGGGGTGAGCATCGTAGACAAACGCCTGAGACCCGAGTCTGTAGATTCGACCATTCTTCTTCCCTTTGGCAGCCTCTCTGGATAGGTCATATTTGATCGGATCACGATCTCAGATAGAAATATTGTCAGATGTCTGGGATCAGCTCTTCTTCACTTGCTAGAACCTCTCCTAAAAAAGAGTAGTTACATACATATAGAGCTGGAATGAATAAAAGTCAAACTAGTTTAGCTCATGAATTACTTGGGTTACACAGAATCTGTGGTCGATCCACGGCTGGTTCGACTTTCTTCTATGAGTACGCTCATGTACATCGACATTGGAAGGCTCTTGGCCACAATCTGCAGTATAACAAAATCATTAGAATATATGTTTGATTTATAGTAAAGTTTAAATAAAAAATGGAATCTCACCATTCTTTACTTGTATTGTGTTGAGAGCGCCCCATCAGTGTTCTTGTATGGTTCTATGCCTCGACAATCTAAGCAACAGTTCTGCTCCTCCTACCCCCTCTTCCTCTAGTACCCTGTATAATTCTATGCCCCAAGAAACAAGGAAAAAATATCCATTCTGAGCCACAAGGGGCACTGCCATAATTTTTTAATATCATTGAACATGTCTCATAGGCCATCGGTGCCCTTGCACTTGAAGTTGAGCTGGAAGTGTGCTTCATGCTCAGGGCGTTATCGGTGTTATTTATGGTTGGAGGAGTTGCCCGTAAGAAGAGNTTTTTCTTTTCTTTTGGATTTTCACCATTCTAATTTTATTATATCTAACCATATTCTTGATAGCTATAATAGTTCTTATCTTATTTATGCTTATGGTTTATTAGTTTTTTTTTGTAAAACTGATATTCAATCTATTAACAATTTGAATTGTATTGTTGATATTTTTTTCTAGTCTACTAAAGCTAATAAAGCTAAATAAGTTGTTTTTTTTTTCTAAATCGGTTGATTTTAATCTTCAAAGCTAATTATGTCAAGTCAGTGGTTTTTCTTTAAAACCATTACCTTGGTATTATTTAAGTGTGCCTATTAACTCTTATAAATTGTTTGTTGTAGATTATTATAAATTATGGGATAAATTGCAAAATTTGCATGCTGGTTAGAAACTTAAAATTTTATCCTTCGTTGTCAGATATCAACTTTTGAAACAAACTATTTGGTGTTATCTAAATGGTTAGTTTCGTGAATTTTTTTCCCTAAAAAGTTAAGCAAGAAAATTTCTTCTTTATGCCATAATTTTATTTTCTATAATGGTTCTCATTCTAAATTTCACATTGTTTCTTGGCTTAATAATTCTAAGCCTAAGATTTATGGTGGTCTTGATTTGCCTAACCTTGATATGTTGAATTTAATGTGTAAATCCAAATTTATTTGGAGACACTTTAAATTCTTCTTTTTATTTTGGTGTTTTAATCAATATGGATTTCTTTAGATTAAACATAAAAGTAGCTCTTCCTCTTTTTGGAAGAATATATCTCAAGTAGTTTTTAAAATTAAGAATTGTCTTTAATTTCATATTACTTCTAATAGTAATCTTTTGTTTTATTACCCTTCGTTGAATGATTCTTCTCTTTTCAAGAAGTTTAGTAATTACTTTTACATGGTTTAGTCTTTCTTCTTTCACTAAAGTTGGGGATGTTTTTGTTAACAATGTTTGGTATTTTCCTCCATCTTGTCATATTCTTGGTTTTTGTTTAAAATCTTTTCTTAATATCCCTATTAATAATGGTTTCTCTCTTATTTTTTGGAATAAGCATGACAAATACACTCATAAATTAGTTTATAGTATGTATTTTGATAGTTATTCTATTGTTAATTGGAATAACTATGTTTGGTTTAAAGGATAATGTAACATATATGTTATCAATTCTTGGAAAAGTTTACTTAATTGTCTCAATACTTGTAATGTTTTGATTGAAAGAGGTATTATGATAACCATTCTTGAGTTTTTTGCTCTAATCATCCCACACTCATCTTTTCTTTGAATGTAATTTTGCTCATTCTTTATTTAAAAGATGCATTCGTTGTGGGAATTTTCATCTTTCAAATAGAAATCTTTTATATATTTTATCTCAAGTGGAGNTCTCAATACTTGTAATGTTTTGATTGAAAGAGGTATTATGATTAACCATTCTTGTGTTTTTTGCTCTAATCACCCCACACTCATCTTTTCTTTGAATGTAATTTTGCTCATTCTTTATTTAAAAGATGCATTCCTTGTGGGAATTTTCATCTTTCAAATAGAAATCTTTTATATACTTTATCTCAAGTGGAGTTTTTTTTTCTTTCTCTAACATTGTTAAGAGATTTTATTTGCTAGTTGTTCATGTTACAGCTTATGTTATTTGGAGGGAAAGAAATGAAAGAATTTTTAATAATTATATTTCTTCTATTGATTGAATGGCTTTTAACTTCTTTGAGATTATTAAGTGGAAGAGTAGAAGATAAAGCTTTAGCGATAACATTCTTTCGTCTATTTAAGATATTTACTTTGTTTAACTTTTTTTCCTTGTTTATGTTGTTTTCATTTCTTTTTTTAATTTTTTTTTCTCTTTGAGTTGTTTTTCTTTTTTAAGTTTTAACCATGTTTTGTTTATCTATATTTTAAGATAAAAAAGATATTGGAGGGAATTTTAATTTTTTGGGTTTTTTTTTTTGTTCTCTTTATTTTTTGTTAGTTGATCTCTTTCTTATTGCTTTCTTTTTTAGAGATATTTTAGAGGTTTTTTTTCTAATTTAATTATTTATTTTTTTGGATTTAATTCTTATCTTTTATTATTCTATTTTTTTTTTCTTTTTATAGTTTCATTTTCTGTTTTAATAGTTTCTCTAGTGATGTATTTGATTTGATGGGTTGTTCCTTTTTAAATTTAATCATTTTTTAATTTAGTATAAACATTCCAAAATATTGATGGAATTTTTTAATATTTTTTTGGTGGGCTACTTCTAGTTCTGGGAGGTCTTTCTCTCTAAGTTTCCTTCTTCTTCGTTTTTGTGGTTTTGTCAATTTCTTTTATAGTTGGTGTTCGTAATGGACATATGCTTTTGTTTTCTGATGCAAGATTTTTGTTGTTTTGGTTATAGGTTGTGTTCTTTTTGTCTATGTTTAGTCGATTTATTTTGGTTTGTTGGTTTTTTTTCTTAATTCTTCTAAATTTTGTTTGTTTTGTTGGTGACCTGCATTTTAAAANTTTTATTTGAAAATCAAAATAGGGGTATTAAATTGATTAATTATTGACTTCAAAAGTCATACCCCTAACCCTAGGTTCATTTTATTTAAATAAACTTCCAAATTTTACTAATTTAGAAATCTGTAACTTATCTTTTTCAATTAAGAAAGTGAGATTGGTTTCTACCAATTAACCCCTTGTGTTTCAAACATCAAATAAATTGATTAAGATCAGAGGTTGCCCATTTTCCTTCTTGAATTAAGCATAACATGTTTAATTAAGGCAAGGTTTCCAAAATTACACATTTGCCCCTAAGGCTCTAACACTTCATAATTATAATTAAGGCTAAATTTTCAAAATTACACATTTGCCCCTAAGGCTCTAACACTTCATAATTTATCAAATTCAATTCAAATGACTTGTAAATTTTTATCCTACCTCAGTCATGGGTCAATTAAGACATTAGAGCAGAAAATGTGATTTTTCAAAATTTAATTTATTTTATATAAGTATTTTTATGCAAAAATAGGATTTTTCAAAGAAAATTCCTAACTTGACTAAGTTAAATCATAATTCCTTGAAGTTTTTACTCGAGGTAGGATTAAAATAAATAATCCTTTGGACAAAATTTCATGATTTTTTAAAATTTACTTGAATTTTAAGAATTATTGTATGTTCTGAGGTATTTATTAAATGTAAAATATTTTAAATGGGAAAAATAAAGTTTTGTATTTTTGAAAAGTCTCCCTCAGGTCAAAGAACTCAGAGAACAAGATTCTATATATTTTTTTAATTTTTATTTGATTTATTGGAATTATTTTAGTGAAAACTCATTTTTAGCCTTTAAAAATTATTTTTAAACTTTGAAATTCAGTTTCTTTATTTAGAAAATCAGGAAAAATATTTTAATTATTCCTAAGTGATTAGGAAGCAATTTAGAACACTTCCATGAGTTTTATTATATTTGTGATTTTTATAAATTTTTTATTATTTTAAATATTTAAAAGTAGGCTAAATATGAAGTTTTTATTTTAAATATCATTTTATTTTTATAAAATACCCCTGATCACAGAGAACTCAAAAAATAAGTTTTTATAAAATTTTGAGTTATATTTTGATTTTTAAAAACAAAATCATTTAAGTGCCAAAAAAGATATTTAACTTGAAAAATCAATTTAGACCATCAAATATACTCAAAATGCTTTAAAATTTTTATGGTTTTATGGATCTTAGAAAATAGTGGAGATCAAAAATCAAGTCATTTTGTTATTTATATTTTCCAAAATTAATTATCTTAGTGATTTACTGTTTATGAAAATTAGGTGCATTTTAAATGACTTGACTCATGAAATTTTTTTTTAAAGATTCCCTGGTCATCATAAACCTTCCAAAATTTGCTTGGAATTTTTTAATTAACATGATAATTTCCTTGATTAATTTAAGCAAATAATGCGTATACACTTGAAAAATATAGATCTATGTCTAGAGACTTCCTATTACTTTGGAAAAATCTGAGGATGTTTTTCTTAACAGAGGATATAACATGTTAAAATTTCAAGTCATGGTAAAGTGCAAATATGCATGGAGAATCAAAACATTCAAATCAATATTTAATTAATTAAAAATAAAATATTCATCAAATGGAATTCAAATTATTTTCACATTATTCTCCTCTGTTTACTGAGCAAGAGGGTCATTTTATTTTATTTTTATGATTTTTCTACACTAAAATATGAATTTTTTAAGTTAGGGGTATTTAAATAAATAAGAAAAATCCCTATTTATCTATTTAAACAACACGACACCATGTAGATCCTAGGCAGCTCCAAACTCCACGCGGCGCGCACCCATTCGACGCTGTCATCCACCTCAGCGCTGACTCGGCCCGCGATTTATGTTATGAAGTGTTGTCTTGCTTGATCTCCCCAGTCCATCCGATACACGCACGATCGGACGAGTCCTCGTCATCGTCCCTGATAGAGTGATCCCGTGACCGTCCACACTAAAACCCTAAGATCTTAGCCCAGACTCAATCAAATCACTTCGGGTTTGATCCTATCGACTCGTCTAAGTGAGACGAACATATCCATATGATAATCTTGTAATTAAATTAAGCTTAATTAAATGGAGAGTCAAAATTGGCTCGGGAGAAGGAGAAGTTTTATACCTTTGCTCTGAGAAGTGAAGCTTCAATCAGAGGGTCTTGTCATTTTCGTTGGCTTCCAAGTAGGCTAGGGATTAAGCCTCTTGTTGTGGTGTAAGGCCTAGGTATGAATTTGACAAAGCTCGATTTCAGGTGTTGGTCTAGAGCTATGGTGGAGGCTATTTTAGAGGGTAATTTGATGGGGCTTTGTCTTCTCTTGCTGTTGTGAAGGTGTGAGCACAAGAAATTGAAGTTTGGTGGAGTTTTCAGAGTTATCCTGTTTCTGCCCTAATTTTCAAGCTCAAAATTATGCTTACACAGGCGCAATCAAGGCAGTGGAGTGATTAGAATGGGTTATGGAGGTCTCAAGGAAGCTCTGTTAGTAATTTGGGAAGCTCTCTCTGAGAAAATTTTAGCACACCTCCCATGGCCGTGGATGTGAGTTTTTACAAAAATGGTCATGGGGTGGCTCTCAGAGCACAAGTTTGAGTGCATTGTGGTGCTTAGGTGAAGAGCAGAGGAGTTCTGCAGTTTGATTTGGATGAGCTGACCTTTAGGTTTGATTTGGGTGAAGCTCCATGGGGTTGGCTCTCGATTTGGCCATTTTCCGGCCACTAGGCTGGTCAGCCGGCCAGGGGGAGGTAGCTAGGAGCTTAGTTAACCCAGGGGAATATGTCACAACAATTTAATGGATTGAAGTTTAATTTTGGCAAAGAATATCCTAAGCTTAAGCAAAAATGGAATGAAATCCCTTAATTTAGGGGACCTTTGGTCCATGGCCTAGTTTAGAGGGTTTGATGGGTTTTGGCTCAATCTTAGGGTCTAACCAATGACTGAGGTGGAGTTAATTTGGTGACTTTGGGGTAGTTAGGCCATCTTTAATGCATAGGTTCAATGAGGGTTCAAGTGATCAAATTTTGGGTTTGGGCTAGGTTAGCCATGTCAAATGACCTAATTGATTGATCAACATTGTGTAGCTGATTGTTATGAATATTTTTGGTGAAGGGTTGAAGTGATTTTAAGTCCAATTGGTAGGTCAATTTGAGGGATTTTTGAAATTTGGCCAATTTGGGATTGTTGGGCTAGACATGGGTCTAGGTTGGGCTAGCCTTGGTCTAAGCCCAAATTGAATGATCCACATGATCAAGGGAGGTGTTTTGAAGATTTTTTATGAAGGGATGAAGTGGAAATTTTGGGGTTAAGGCCCTCAATTTGCTGAAATTTTAAGACATAGTCAATTTGGGGTAAATTTGGGGCTTTTGGACTTAAGTTGAAATCAAAAGAAATTGAGGTCCTACCAAGGCCAATTGAAGGTTAAATTTGATGTGCAGGAATGTTATGAAGATTTTTTAACACAAATTGTGGCCAATTGAGTGGGCGATGGGTTCAATTTGGCGGAACCAAGTCATGGGGCCAAAATTGGGTTTTTGATCTAAATTAAAATTGAGTTCAAATCATGGATCAATTGGGCTTATATTTGGTCTTCATTGGTCATATGAAGAGTGAATTTGAGTTTAGAATTGAAATTGGGGAAATTGAGACAAATTGGATAGACATTTGAGGTGATTTGGAGAAAATATGAGCCTTTAAAGAGCAATTTGGGAGTTTTGATCAAAGATGGTCAAATTGGCCAAATTGGGTCATGTGATAGTTGAGGAAAATGAAATTGGGAATATTTGGGAGGTTTTGGGAATTTATAAAATTTTTGGAATTTTGGGCCAAAGAGGAGTATTTTGGTAATGTGACCAATTTGGGGATTTTTGGTAATTTGAGTGTTTTCAAGGTGTTTGAAATGATTTTTGAATAAGTTTGGGTATTTTGGCTAAATTTGGAGATTTTGACCAAATTTGGGGTTCCAAGGGTATCTCGGTAATTTGGGGGAATTCAGGGGCAACAAAGTAAGTTGGGTATCTTCATAGAGTTAGATTGCAAACCACCATAAATAAGTCATGGATCAATGAAAACCCCATTTTGGGTCCTCTATGTAGTGGTCTTAGCTAAACCCTAGCCTAAGGCTAATAGGTTAGGGAACCACCTACAGGAGTCTCCCAAAAGTATCAAGGGACCAAAGCCTAGAAGTTCTAGGTTTAGGGTAATGAGTGATTGTGAGTACAGGTAATTGTAAGTAAGTACCTTAGCCCTAGAGCAACACCCAGGGTCAACCCTAAGGTCTAGAAGTCCTAAGGGTAACTCATCTTGAGTTTCTCCCAGAGTGACCCCACTTACTAAGTGCTAGAGGTTAGGTCCAATATGCGGAACTTCAAGTTGAGTAGAAAAGAGTTTGAAATTGCTAATGGAAGGGTTCCTTGTATGTGGAATTCCAAGTTGAGTAGAGAAGAGTGTAGAATTTCTAATGGTGAGGGTTCCATGTGTCTAAGAATAGTCAATAGGAAAGTCCTATGGCTAGACCTTAGGCTACTAAAAAGGAAAAACTGAACCTCAACTAAAAGTCAGGTCAACAGGTGCTAAGAGAAATATTTTTGCAAACCTATAAGAATTATATTAGATTGATAAATATATGAAGACAGCTTAAGTTATTTTTAAATGATATATATCACAGCTCCTACAACCAAAGATCCCCAAGTGTCATCAGGATCTCCTTTCAGACAAGTAAGTTGGCTCGTATTTGCTTTGAATGATATCCCTAATTGTGTGAAAAACTTGTGTCGGGGGGTAGGCCCTGGAAACAACAAATGATTAGTTCTTTGTTTAATTAAAAAAAATAAAAGTATTACTATCAATATCTTAAAAACAATAATGTGTTGCTGAAAGACTCAATGTGTTAGGCTGCCTGTCAACTTCTACTTAGTAGATTCAATGTGCACCTCTGCTAAACTCATCTCCGCTGCAGTCGTGGTGGAGGTGGGGGTGGGGGTAAGGGCGGGGATGTTGATCGGGGTAGAGTTAGGGTTCAGAATGGGGATGGGGATTGAGGTGGGGATGGGGNAAAAATATTTTCTTCTTGTGCATAAATTATTGTAGTAATGAAATACTATTTTTATGCAACTATGGTGTTGATATTTGTAACTTTCTCATTGAGTAAGGTCTGTAGAAATTTCCCAAACTCCATCCCAAGCTTCTTCTTGAGTTTTAATTGCTCAAGACTTTCACATGACTCAAGATCCATTTAGCAATATCATAAATTATTTTTTGGAAAAGCCATCTTCTCAACATCTATGAGCCATGGTTGATCCCCACATCATTAAGTTTGATGATTTCTTGAACCTGAATGGATTTCGTAACTTAAGCTTTTGGTGGTTATGGAATGGATAACAATGGACTAGCCAAAATTTTGGATATATGATCCAGTACAGCAATGCAGTCCATTTCAGACGGTTTGACTTTGTCAGTTATTAACAAAAAAAAACCGTCGCTTATTACATTTACGATGGGTTATCGACTGTTTTATGTCCGTAGCTAAAACGCTTATTGGTAATTTTTTAATTGACAAAAATTTCCAATGTCATTCATTTACCAACCGCTTACTGACACAAAGTAATCATCACTTTTGAATAATTTATAACGCACGGCCACCGTTGGTTATTGTCGGTTTTGTTAACTGATCAGGACACCGTTGAATATTAGCGACTGGTTAACCGTCGAGAAAAGTGTCGCGGCCTTCATTTCTATGACACAGGTGTTTTGTCGGTATGGTGTTGAGGGTGTATCAGTTTATTAATCAATGAGAAAGCCACTGATTTAGCTGTTGGTTTGTATCGAAGCAATATCCATCGAATACTCGTCAGTAACTCGATGCAAATATAACTGGCGGTATCAAACTTTGATTATGACGTCTAATAATTGAATAGTGATAATAGACAGGCTTCCGTAGGAAACTTGTGGCATCAACAAAAAAAAAAAAATTTCTTATTTGGTATTTATGATTACCACACTTGCAATCACAACACTGCTCAACCAATCCAAATAGTTTACAGACTAAAATTACATTCGAATAGTAAATTATCCAATTAAACAACTAAATAAATAAAATTTATTTAATTTAACAAAAATATGTCACTATTCAATAAGAAAATATTCGCACAAATTTTCAACAGAATCATATACAAATATAATAAAAAATGTCACGGCTAATCCTCATTCTCATCATCGCCCTCCGCTTCCTTATTATGTTGTTTCACTCGCTACCATAACTCATCCAATTTTGTCTAAAACTTCTCCTCGATTTTTGCCTGCAACTCCAACTCTATATGAGCAAAAGTAGGCCTCCATCAATAAACAAAAAAAAAAAAAAAATCTCTTTGGTATTTACGATTACCACACCTGTAATCACAACACAGCTTACCAATCCAAACATTTTACAAACTAAAACCACACTGGTATAGTAAATTATTCAATCAAACAGTTAAATACATGAAATGTATTTAATTTAACATAAATACATCACTGTTAATAAGAAAATATATGCACAAATGTTCAATAGAATCATACAAGTATAAATGAAAAATATCCTCGCTAATCCTCCTCCTCCTCATCCTTTGCTCTCCTCCCCTAATTGCTCCTTCTTATGTTGCTTCGTCCGCTACATGAGTGCACCTAATTCGGTTTTCAACTTGGCCTCCATATTTGCATGTAGCTCCAACCTCGCATGAGCGAAGTGGGCCTCCATCTCAGTAGCCAATGTGGCAATACACTTAGAGACCTCCCTCTAATGTTTGGTAGACGTAGAAGCTACATATGCACTGGTGGAGGGGTGAGCATCATAGGCAAACGCCTGAGACCCGAGTCTGTAGAATCGACCCTTCTTCTTCCCTCTGGCAGCCTCTCTGGATAGGTCATACTTGATCGGATCACGATCTCAGATAGAAATATCGTCAGATGTCTGGGATCAGCTCTTCTTCACTTGCTAGAACCTCTCCTAAAAAAGAGTAGTTACATACATATAGAGCTGGAATGAATAAAAATCAAACTAGTTTAGCTCATGAATTACTTGGGTTACAC
>JXCR01104453.1:6861-85684 GCA_002079205.1 Phalaenopsis hybrid cultivar | reverse complement strand
GGATGGGGATGGGGATTGGGGTGGGGATGGGGTTGGGGATGTGTGGGGTAGGGGAGGGGGTAGAAAATAGGCAGTCTTTCCTAATGTGCTTCTTTGACAAATAACTTTGTACTCGACACCCCCTCCCATGTTAGCCCGAGCGAGGAGGAGATCATCTACATCTGCAATGATGAAAAGATTAATTAATTAATTTATTAATTAATGCTCATTATAAAATACTATGTAATAAACTAAAAATAGAACCGTACGTTGTAAACTTAAAACAAAGCAGTTCATAGCAGACAAGTAGACAAAACTATAAAGTACAAGCGATAAACTAGTAAAACTGAAAACAAAAAAGTATGCAATGAACTAAAAGATGAAACTATGCAGTGGAAACTACAAGCAAGTCAAAATGAAAAAGAAACATATTAGTGCTTAATAGTCGAATGTGAAATTATAAAGCGCAATCTACAGACTTAGAAGACTAAAGCTTAACATATTTAAAAGTAGTTTTGTTCCTTTCCCCTTTTATTTTTAAAAGAATCATTAGTTTGTCCAAAGCTATATAATTCTATTCTCCTAATAAACCTTACTGAAGATCATTTGAATGATCAGAAGAAGAGAGAAACCTAAAAAACAACACATACGACAGAGGCATACAAATGAGAAAAGAATGTGGAGAGCTTATGTGTGGCGAACCTCGCAAGAATAAGCCAAGCATATATGCCTGAACAAGATTAGATCGAAATAGCTTATGTCAAATATCCTTAAATTATTGCTAATGAAAGCTACCCACAATGAGATAATCAGGTGTGTTTGCCGATTCTGGGTTCCAGAGTACTCCCAATGGGATGTATCCCACTTGGTTAATTACATCTTAGGGGTGTCCAAGAATACACTTGATCCAAAAAGTTTAGCATACATTTAAAGTGACAAGTAGCTCATGGATATCAAAGGATAATTATTTTGTAAGGCAATTCTTCAAAGCTTTCAAAGCTCTCAATAAGCCATGGGGTGGAGATTGAGTATCTCACGATCCCGCATGGGTAACAAACTCATCAGTATATGGAGCCTACAAAAGAGCCAAATCATTCTGATGGAGAATCCAAAAAGGACAAAACACATCCAGGTCTTAAGGACAGATGAGAAATTATCATATCCTAAACAGGGGCAACAACTCATTGATAATTGAGCCGTGAAGATGATATCAATGATAGTAAGAGGAGCGATTGGGCTCAAAGTGGGTAGTCAAAGGAAGGGAGTAGAAATCCCTAACAGGTAGAGGTAGCTAGGTTGAAGCATCAGAAAACCATCATTCTAAGCCACTAGATCCCTAAGTCTACCTGGTTGTGAAGGTATTTGATGTAATACATTTACAGATCCTCAATCAACAATCCATGAATTACATCATCCAAAAGGATCACGATAGCTCTAAGGTCAAATTAACGAAGCTCTATCCTATGACTATCTAGTGGAGCTCTAAGAGGTAAGACTTACACCCACTGAAATGGAAAGGAAGTTACTAGAAAGGAAAAGAAATGGAGATTCAAATACAATACTAGAAACACTCCCAAAAGTAGAACTTACTTCCCATCTGGGTTGAGGAAGTCATTAACAATCTAAGCGCACTCAATAACCACCTAAGTAGAAATCTATGTTGGGTCAATCAGGTTGGAAAAACACGGGAACTTCTTCTTTGGACATGCAAAATGATGCACTTATCTATTCAAGCCCTAATGTGAAGCCCCTATTAGTATCACTTGCGATATGGCCATGCATTCATCCCATTTTAAAACTGGCCCGAAGGACATGTAGGAAAGTAAAAGCAGGATTTAAAAGACTTGAATCTTTTAATAGTACAATTTAATTAATATTGAAAGTGTTATTAGGATTTTGAAGAAAATATTTTATAAGTTTAAGGTCCTACATAGCCTAAGTGACAACACTGGATTTCCAAACAAAAGTACAATCGAAAAAGGCGATGCTAATCCAAGTATACAAGTATGCAAGAAAAGAAGGAAAACAAGCCAAATATAAAATAGTAAAGGGCTGGTGCCGTTGGCCTTATAATATATCGCATAATAGAAAAAGGTGGGCAGGCACTACATAAGTACACGTCTACTCCTAATTCTTTACATTAATGGGATTTAGAATTAGGGTATGGAACACGAGCAAGCTGGTTCTGGTCCCCATCACGTGGTTCCGCCCTCCTGGTGCCTCAGAACCTATGTCCATATTTTATTTCTAATACAACACTCTTCTTAGAACTTTGAAAAGTACACAGACAAAATAAAAAAAGAAAGGACTCAAACTGCATAAAACTGGCATTAACGAGAAAGCTAAAAAACATGCATTGTATATGAGCCATGCCTGATATGAGAAGCTAAGCAACACTGCAGAAAAGAGTTAGATTTTATCATTATATTGTTCCTCCATGTTACACTTGTGGTGAGTATATTAGGCATGAATCCATGTGAGAAAACCAACCTAATATAACACCAAAAGCACGAAAGGTGATGTCAGGCTAAGGCAACAAAACCAACCGAAAACTATAGTTAGGACACTGAAATACAGTGCCAAACATCCTAAATCCTTGATTAGCAAACAATCTATCGAGAAGGTGTATTAACCAACATCTAAGTTCTATTTTTCTACGCCATCGGCGCTGCCCTTGGCACGACCGACGTTGAGTACTTCTTAAAAATGTCATTTTGACTCCAAATTCCATTCTTTTTTGCTTCCTTTTTGCTTTAAGTCCTAAAAATCAACAATCTGCAAGAAAACATCAAAAGTCCTTCCACTAAGGTGCAATATCACCAAAAATAAGTATAAAATATGAGTCTAAAAATGCATATATTTTAGGTGTATCAAAATCCCCCAAACTTACATGTTACTTGTTCTCAAGTGACTCCTCTACTACATAAAAATATGGCTTATGGTAAAGAATTTAACTCCTACACTTCCATATTTAAGTTCTTTAAACATAATAGTATAACTTAAGAAAAATTCAAAACAGCTCCAGTTAATACTAATGGTGCTAGGATATTCAGTAATTAAGTCTAAGATTTCTGATCCTCTATTTCTTTCAAGAAAAATTACAATTTATCATATTGAAGTGACTTAGAAAATTCATATGAAAAAGAACTCAAAAAAAACTTTATTAATAATTAAGTTAATATTCAAAATAAAAAGTTTAGAAAATGTGTCCAAGTCTTTTTCCTTAAGTTGATTCAAGTGAAACCAACTTTTAATTAGGCATCTCCTCAAGCTTCTCCCAACATATTTTTTTTAAACTTTTCAGGATCATTGTTAATCCCCTTTTTCTTTTCTTTCTTCTTCTTTTTTATTATGTTTGTGAGGATTACTATATCTGGATAGTCTTTAATGATTTTGAACTTCACTATCATCTTCTTAAAGTTAGAAACTTTTTACATTTCTTCACTTAACAGTTTATATTAACTTAAAAATTACATAAAGTTTAGTTCTTTTCTTTTTACATGAATCTTTTAAGATTTTTAATACTTCAAAAAATACAAATTCCTTTACTAAAAATAAAAAAAACATAGTCTTATTCTCTTTTACCAAATATCTTAGTCTCTAGAATTAACCTTTATAATTGAATTTTTTTTACTTAAATTTAATTTATATTTAGAAACATAAATATAGTTATCCAAAGTTAACCCCTAAAATCAAAGGTCATGTTAAATTTAAAATTTTTGAAAATATAGCTAAGTGAGGACAAATAAAATTAAGTTCTTTCTTTTCTTTTTAAAAAAATTTTTCTCCCCCCACAAACTTAGGTTTTTTAAAAGATTTACATGAGGAACTTTAAAAATAAAAGGGTAAAAGAAAGCAATAAATACATAAAGTAAATTCATACTTGTTGAAGATTCTGATTTTTACAAATAAATTCTGAAACACTGTAGGTGCTAATATGAAAAACTACAAGGCTTAAAACATTAAATTGCACATAATATATATAAATTTTTCTCAGAAAGAGTTAATTACAATACATATAACATAGTGCTTAAACTAACAACAGAACTAAACTAAATTCTAAAAATGAAAACATTTTCACATTACAACATAACAACAGAGTCTAAAAAATATCACAAAATAAACAATACAATCACAAAGTATAACACAAACAAATAAACAAACAAAAAGATCACCAGTCATCATCTTCTTCATCCTAAACATCTAAGTTCTGTTGCTGATATAGAGTATAAACAGGGTGAATAGGGAACTGAACTGTATGATCACCCCTTAGGTATTTTATTAAAGCATCATCATAAGCAACATCATATTCAAACTTATGGCGAATCAAATCATTTGTATGAGAATTCTGGCCTCCATGTTCTGCATCCTATGATCCATTCCAAAATATCTCCCCGTTGAATCATCATCTAGTCCAATAACTCTCTATTGCTGTGGTCACTTGAAGTAGTATCACTAAAAGTAGAGGTTCTAGAAGTAGAAGGAATATCCCTGACCTTACTTCCAGATCTCCAATCAACATGAGACTCATAAGTCTTAATGTTTGTAGGCCCAATCGGTCTCTGAGGCTCAATCCTCTCCTCATTGGGTCTAAAATCAACTCCTGCAAGCTCACAAAGTGTATAAATGAGAGCAGGGTGTGCCAATCCACTAGCGGTCTCTCCTAGAGCAATAGATTGAGTGTTCATATAAATGATAGAGCCTACATTTATAACCATCACTTGCTAAATACAGTTGTTCAGGATGGCTCTCCTTGGTCACTTCACTATGATGGTTTGTTGGAATCATTCTCCCAGAAACAAAATAATGCCAGAACTTAGATACTACATTTAACTTAGAAAGGGGAAAGTTGCCTTTAACTCTATTCTTTAGTTTCCATGCCCCTTTCTCACCAGTAAAAAAAATAACCTCATATAAGGCCTCATTTGTAGCAAAGAATGAATGATACTGACATCTATAAACATCTTTTAATTAATAAAGCTCATTTATTTTTCTTGGAGTAAACTCCATCCTTTTTCCTCGAACAAATACAAAATCATTACAAGCTTCTGGAAAGTTGGCATAAAACTCCATAACTATCCCAGCTATTGCATCGACAGTAAAATAACAGAAGTTTTCCCACTGCCAAGCGATGGTCAATCATTTAACTTCTCCTCCTAGATTTTTGAAACCTCAATCCAGAATCACTTTCTTATTTTCTTGAAGGCTATGAAATCAAGCACTAGCTTTAAAGCTAACAAACTTTTGCTTGTCATATTCTATTTTTGTTTTACTGAAATCTAGAAAAATTTGATAAAAATCCGAATACAACAACAACACAAAGCCTTAATCCCACTAGGTGGGGATAAAAATCCGAATAAATTCCAAAATTTCAAAAATCAAAATGTAAACAACTTTAAACTTAAATCCACTAAGTAAAAATTTTTCACCAAAGCATTTTATCTCAAAATCTCTAAAAAAGCCAAACTTTTGTATCTAGGAAATGTGAGAAAAATCTTTGGTGAAAATAAAAAATTTTTACTTTAAAGTGTAGCTCTTACCTAGAGAAAATGAAATATGAAGTTCCTTTGCCTCTAAATCGCCTCAAATCCGCACAAAATTAAGCTCTAAGTGTGAAAACCGAAGGTTGAAGGTGACTTTAGGGGTAAAAATTGAGGTCTTGCGATGAAAATTGTGAATTAAAGGGGTTATTTCTGCTCTTGGGTCGAAGGCGTCATCGAAGCCCATTGCAGCGCTGATGGCCAGAAATTCATTATTTTGATTTTTTCAAATTTTCAATTTCCTTTTAATTTACTCCAAAGTTTTTTTAGTATTTTTAACACAAATTTTTATCTAACAATAATTCAGAAATAAACATTTCACAAATAATCATTTTCACAAACAACAACAAACTAACTTTTATATATGAAAATACACTTTTTTCAAACACAATTCACAAATCACACATTCACACCTATTAAGCAAACTAAACAACGTTGAAATCAAGCCACAACACTAAACGCTGACATAAAACTATACACAAAGTTCAGAATTCTAAAGGAAAAATAAACCAAACCAAATCAAATCAAATCAAATCCACACAATTACATTAAATACATAAATATTCTTAAGCGAGTAGAGAATACAAAGTTTTTAGTCATTCCGCTTCATCTTCAGTGCTTTCACCTCCTTTAATATCTCCCATGGATTGGTAATGAAGATAATATATAATTTTCTTTCATTCTTCAATCAAGGTGATCAAAAAGGTACTTAATATCTCCTACTACATTCATAATACTCTGAAGTTCTCTTTCAATTTTCTTCAACTTTTTCTCAATATCAAGCAAAATTCCTACTGTTGATGGTATTAATGGAGTTGAAGCATGTGAAGAATGATCCATAATAGCATTTAATGCTTCATTTCCATTATCAACACACTGATCATCAATAAAGATCATGGGCTCTCATGGTAGTAAAACTTTTTCCCAACTTTTATATGACACTTGGGATTGATTGCAAATCAGAAAAATTGTAGAAGGATGCCCAAGTCTATAAGTTGGCCCATTCATAATGATACCCATAACATATTTAAATATGATTGATCCTATATCAATAAGTTTTTCTATTTGAAAACAGTAGTTTAAAATAGCACTTTCCTTGGTGACTCTACTAATCTTCATAGTAAGGAGTAATTTTTCTATTTGAAATGCCACTGCTTTGAAATTAGATTAAGTGATGAAGCAGGAAAACTAATATATCATTCATCTCGTACTTCCCACATATCACATTCATCCGTCAAAAAATTATAAACATCTTGCATCAAATCTTGCGCAAGAATGAAATTTGTATAGTGACAGATTGGAACATTTTCTATCATATACAATTCATTAATCCTCACAAGAGTAAATGGTACAGCCTTACCTTGTACAAAGACAACTCCTTGGGTAATTCCATGTAGATTTTCATAGAACTCCTTCATTACAGGCATAACAACCGCAGCGGTAGTGTAATACAGAACTTCCCATCGCCTTTGCAAAATGATCTTGTCAACCGGAGCGCTTGGATTGACCAATCCATGATTAACATGTCTTCTTTCCTTCATCAATCTCTTCTTCATAATAACTTTATCATATTAACTTTGTGCGTTGAAACTAATAAACTTTCTTCTATTGAAAACTCTATACCTTGAAGTATTTATGGAATCCGAAAATAGGAAGTTTCTAGGCGTCTTAGGAAGCTTTTAGGACTTTAAAAACACCTTTTGGTGGTTATTACGGAGTGAAATCCTGCCAAAGTCTGTCAAAGTCGTTTGAACCGTCATACCGCTCTCAGCTCTGTCAGCGCTCTCGATTGGGTCTACCGGCATTGAGGTATGTTCTCTTGGGCACCGTCGGCGCCAGTTTCAAATATTTTGTGATTTTCATTTTTCGTTCAATTTAATTCCAACTTTTTCTCCAATACCATTATTTGACTTAATTTATAATAAATGCAAATGTGTAGGATTATTATCTACTAATATATAAGACACTTATCAAATAAAATAGTAATACATAGCATATATGTATGGGTTGCCTCTCACAAAGCGCTTGGTTTAACGTCGTCAGCCCGACACACCATTTGTTTAGTTGGGTTGACTTAATAATAAAACTTCTTTAAATTGAGGTATGTGCCCTTCATAAAAATTTTTTAGACGATGCCCATTAACTTTAAATACCTTTCCAGAGTTAGGATCTTTAATAACAATAGTTCCATAATGTTAGACTTTAATCACTTTAAATGGTCATAACCACATGGATTTCAGTTTTCTTGGAAACAATCTCAATCTTGTATTATATAATAGAACTTCTTATCCAGGTTCAAATTTCTTCTGAATATTCTTTCGATCATGCCATATTTTCATTTTTTCTTTATAGATTTTTGTATTATCATGTGCTTCATTTCTTATTTCCTCAAGTACATTGAGTTGCACTCTTTTCTCACAAGCTTCTTTTAGATTAAAATTAAATTCCTTAATATCCTAAAATGCTTCATGCTCTAATTCTACTAGTAAGTGACATGTTTTTCCAAATATGAATCTGTATGGGGAAATTCTTAAAGGAGTCTTATAAGCAGTTCTATATGCCAATAATGCAGTATCTAGACTTGTAGATGAATCCAATTTATAAGGATTTACAACTTTTTCTAAAATATGTTTAATTTCACAATTTGATATCTCTGCTAGACCGCTAGTCTGAGGATGATAAACAGTAGAGAATCTATGCATAATATCATATTTCTTAATTAATTTTTTGATTCTCTTATTCCTAAAATGAGATACTCCATCAGTAACAACTACTCTCGATATTCCATATCTTGTAAGAATATTTTTAATTTAAAATTTAGAAACACTCTGAGTATCACATTTGGGTACAAAAATAGCTTCAATCCATTTGGACATATAATCAACAATAAGTAATATATATAAGTTTCTAAATGAAGGCATAAATGGTCCCATAAAATCTGATCCCCACACATCAAAATTTCAACCTGCAATGTGTAATTTAGAGGCATTTCATTTCTTCTAGAAATATTTCCTACTCGTTGACTTATAACACACATTTTAATATATTTATTAACATCTTTAAAAATAGTAGGCCAATAAAATCCAGCTTGCAAAATCATATATGTAGTTCTATTTGTTCCAAAATATCCTCCAAATTCAAAATCATGACATCTTCCAATTATCTGTTGAGTTTCTTCATAATGCACACATCTTTTAATAATTAGATCTTTATATTGTTTATATAAATATGGGTCATCCCAAAAATAGTCCTTTGAATCATATATAAATTTCTTTAATTGTGGATTTTTCATATCAAGTGGTTAAATATCACTTACAATATAATTCACTAAATCAGCATACCACGGTACATCCATTTCATCAATACTATATAGCTGTTTATCAGAGAAATTTTCTACCATTTCATTTGCAAAATTAGATAATATTTCTATTTATATCCTAGACAAATGATCAACTATTTGATTATCGTTTCCCTTTCTATCAATCACAGTAAAATCAAACTCTTGGAATAGAAGTATCCATTTAATTAATCTTGGTTTAGTATCCTTCTTTTGCATTAAGTATTTAATAGCAGAATGATCTGTATGCACTATACGTTTAGTTCCAATTAAATAAGGTCTAAATTTATCAAATGCATAAACAATAGCTAATAACTCTCTTTCAGTAATAATATAATTAATTTGAGCATCATTTAGAGTCTTACTAACATAGTATAAAACATTAAAAACTTTATCATTATTTTGTCCTAATACAACCCCAATAGCATAATCACTAGCATCACACATTATTTTCAATGGTTTTTCCCAGTCAGGTGGTACGATTATAGGTGCAGTGACTACTTTTTTCTTTAATAATTCAAATGCTTTTATGCATTCCTCATCAAAATCAAATTTCTTATCTTTTTCTAAAATTTGGCATAGCGGCTTAGTTATTTCTGAAAAAATTTTTATGTAGCGCCTGTAAAAACCAACATGTCCTAGAAAACTTCTAACCCCTTTAACATTAGTAGGTGGTGGTAGTTTTCCTATAACTTGGATTTTTGCAGGATCTACCTCCATGCCTTTTTCAAAAATTTTATGCCCAAGCACAATACCTCCCGCAACCATAAATTGACATTTTTTCCAGTTTAATACTAGGTTGACTTTTTCACATACTTCCAGAACTTTTTTAAATTATTAAGACATAACTCAAACGAAGTCCCAAATACAGAAAAATCATCCATAAACACTTCCATTCTATGTTCTATAAAATTGCTAAAAATTGATATCATGCATCTTTGGAATGTTGTAGGTGCATTGCATAATCCAAAAGGCATTTTACAGAAAGCAAATGTTCCATATGGGCTTGTAAATGTTGTTTCTATTGATCCTCTAGAGTAATTGGAATTTTAAGATAACCAGTATATCCATCTAAAAAGCAAAAATATTTAGTCTCAGCCAATCTTTCCAACATTTGGTCTAGAAAGGGTAAAGGAAAGTGATATTTACTGGTGACCATATTTAATTTTCTATAGTCAATATAAATTCACCAACCAGTTACTTGTCTTGTTGATATTAATTCATTTTTCTTGTTTTCTTCAACATTCACTCCTCCTTTCTTCGGAATATTGTGAATTGGGCTTACACAAGCACTATCTGAAATAGGATATATAATTCCAACATCTAACCATTTTAAAATCTCTTTTTTAAAAACTTCTTTCATTATTGGGTTTAATGTTCTATCTGAGGATCAGCTTTAGATTCTATTGTTCATCTAATAAAATTTTGTGCATACAAATTGAAGGACTAATTCCTTTAATATCTGCCAAAGACCATCCAAAAGCCTTTTTGTACTTGTTCAACATTTTTATCAACTTTTGTTCTTGAATTTTAGTTAACTCAGAAGATATAATAACAAACAATGTAGATGACTCTCCTAAAAATACATACTTTAAATGGGCAGGTAATATCTTTAATTCAAGTTCAGGTGGTTTAATACTTGAAGGAATAAGATTTTTACTATCGTTTTCCAACAAGTCCAACGTTTTAAATTTGCCCTGAATATAATCCAAATCTTCTCCTTTTATTTCATCTTCATTTTCAAAAATTTCTCCTTGCTTTAATTTATCTTCACACTCATTCTTAAACTGTTCATTACTTAGATAATCAGCTACTTCCATCCTAAAACATTCATTATATTTGTCTATTGCAGGATATTTCATAGCTTTTGCTATATTAAATTTTGCTTCTTGATCATTAACTCTTATTATTAATTCTCCTTTTTGACATCTATCACAGCTCTCCCTGTTGCAAGAAATGGTCTCCCTAAAATAATAGGAATCTCTTTATCTTCCTCCATATCCAATACTATAAAGTCAGAGAAAATAAATTTATCCACTTTTACTAGTACATCCTCTATAACTCCTTTTAGATAAATTATTAATTGATCAATTAATTGAAGAGTTACAGTAGTAGGGGAAATTTCTCTTACATCTAAGCGTTTAAAGATCGATAAGGGCATATGATTGATACTCGCCTCTAAATCACATAAAGCTTTTCCATAAAACTTTTCACCAATTGTATAAGGTATACTAAAACTACCAGGATCTTTTAATTTTTCAGGAAGCTTTTTCTGAATAATAACACTACACTCTTCAATGAGTGCAACAGTCTCATAATCTGAAAACTTCCCTTTCTTATTTAGTACATCCATCATAAATTTCACATAACTTGACATTTGTTCTAAAGCTTCAACAAAAGGCATATTTATCGTTAATTTTTTAAGGATGTCCAAAAAAAATTGTAAATTTTTTATCTTTATTTTTTTTACTTCAGTCTTTGAGGAAACAGAGGTAATGGTTTTTTTAAAGGAACCTTGTGTTTGTTCATTTTCATTTTGGTCATTTTCCATTTCTTCATTCTCTTCATCAACTTCAGTTTCTCTTTGGATCCTTGTTTCAACTTCTTTTTCACTTCATAATTGAATAGCTTTAATTTGCTCTTTATTTTGATCTTTTGGATTAACTTCTACAGTACTCGAAAGAATTCAAGAAGGTCTGTTACTAAGTGGAGTAGCAATATATACTAATTGATTTTCAATATTTCTAATGGAATCCCCTTGATTTTGCATTTGATTTCCCATATTCAAAATCACTTCTTCCATCATCAACTTCGTTTCCTTAACTTGTGAGTTAGGATTGGAGTTAAATCCTGGAGGATAATAGGGTCAAAAATTAGGATTTCCTTGATTGTTCAGATTTCTGGATGGATTCACCAGATTGTTATAATTATTCCAGGTAAAATTAAGGTGATTTTTCTATCCAGGGTTAAAATAGCTAGAATAAGAATTATTATTTCGATTATTTATAGCATTTAAAGTTTCATAAGATGGCTGAGTATCAATAATCTGTCCCTAGTGAATTTTCCTCTAATACTGGGGGTATTTGAGAATAGTTCACTCCTATTTGAACAATCTTTTTAGAAATAGTAGCAATTTGAGATGCAAAAATAGACATTGCATCAGAATCATGAATAATGGCTACTCTTTTAGGATTTACCCTTTCAGAGGGCCATTAAAAATTATTAGTAGTCATTTCTTTAATTAAAGAATATGCTTCATCAAAAGGTTTTGACATTAATTATCCATCCATAATAGCATTTATAATAGATGTTAGTGATCCTACTAATCAATTGTAAAAGGTTCGAATTATTAACCAATCTCGTAAAGCATGGTGTGGACATTTTCTAAGAAGATCTTTAAATCTTTCCCAGGCTTCATATATTGATTCCCCTTCAAAGTGACAAACTAATAAAATATATAGCATCAACTTCATTTCAACTTGGTCATGATTTTTATATGTAAGAAATTATGAACGTGACACCACTACAGCGCCAAAAACTTGATCCTTATATGAAAAGTAAGTTGTGTAAAATATATATAATTATAGGCAATTAATAATGAGATTTAATGCAAGTATACATATCATTATTAAGTAATAAAGGACATTCTAATTAAGCCCCAAATATCGATCCCACAGAGAAGGAGTAAATTGTCAAATATAAGTTTTACTAAAAAATTTACAAAAAATCAAACGAAATCACTGCCACTAATTTCGAATGTTGAGATATTATCAAGACTAAAGTACTTAACTATTAGCAAAATAGAAATGCAAAGTTTCAAAAGTAAATACTAATCTACTAAATATGTTTATGTATTGAAGATTTCTTATGTGAAAAAGCATCCTTCCCGCTACAATGAGGTTCTGGTGAAATGAGATGAGATAAATGTTTATAATATGTATTGTGCCAAATAGGAACAATTATAATTATCTACCCCAACATAATGCATACAAAATCATTGGCTAATCCTATGTTTAGTCTCTAAATATGTAGCTAGGCTAGGAGGATACCGGCTCCCACTCTAGAGCTCCACTTCCCTTCACCTGAGGGCTAACTCTCACTTTAATTTTTAAACACTAAGACCGAATTGGGGATTCTAGTCTGTCACCCTAAAGATTCTCCAATTCTACACGAAACAAAGAATATTTCTCTATTTATTTGCACTTAATTTCATGAACAAATTTCTCCTTTATTAAATCAAATGTGATCCTCACTCTGTTGTAGAACTCATACTTCATTTCCCAGATCATATGTTTCATAACATATTTTAACAATTCAATTGGCCAAATCAAAATGTAAATTAAGTTTGGTGTTGAAAAATCATCACAATTTATTTTATATTTTAATATTGACACATCATATTATCTCTTTTTTCACCATATCTCAGAGTAGGGAGAAAGATAGAGTGAACTACTCAGACTTCATGAGAAAGAAAAAAAAACACAAATTTCATATATAAAAGAAAGTCTACAACACTAATAAACAAACAAAACTTATCTGAAACTCTTTCTCAAAATAAATCCCTTGTAGTCTTTCCTTAAAAATGTAGGAAAAAGATATCCTCACTTTTCTCATGCTCCAACACTCTTATAGAAAGTTTCACGCTAAATAGCACCACACAAACTCTAAACTATATAAAAAAATCACTAATGGACTCCAATATGGTGGTGAAATGAAGATGGATTATGAAAAATGGCAAAAATGGAATGTGGAGGAATGCCTTGTAGCGAAAAGGAGTCACTTTTCTCATGAATTTTGGCCCCATATAAAGCCCAAGGTCGACTCTCCAAAAGGTGCCTTCAAAATCTCTTAAAAAATCATCCAAATTCATCAAAACTTCTAGAAATGGGGGCCGAACCGCCTTCGGCGCCGTTAGCGCTAGTTATAGCATCGTCGGCGCCGTTAGCGCTTGTTCTCGAGTCGTCGGCGCTGAGTAAAAATTTTAGGTTTTCTGTTGTTCTGCGCCGTCGGCACTGTCCTTAGCGCAACCGGTGACCAAAAGAAAATATGTTGAGATTTTCATACCTATTTTACGCTACTTTTGATGATATTACACTTTAAAGGTATGATGAGTTATGGTCATTGGAGCAAGAAGATGCAAAAAGGAGCGAATTTGGAACTTCGAGGAGTTTGCTTGGGGAGGCTCTAGAGTTCGAGGAGTTGAAAGGTTATAACAACATCGAAGAGCCCCAGTAGTGTGTAGAGAGTTTACTTTAGGGTTAGATTGTGAGGAATTCTTCAAGAGATTGTAAGAGTGGAGGGAAAGTGAGAGATTTCTTCCTTCTTTCTGCTTTGAAGAGAAATTTTGTATGTTGTAAAGAAAGGAAGAGATTCAGAGGAACTTTGAGTAGTTTGCTTAGGGAGAAGTTAGAGATAAGTGTTATTTACTTGTTGTAGTTTGTATGACTTTGCTTTTATATATAAATTCCGAGTTTCATCGTGTCTTCCCCATGAGTTCTGAGTAGTTTTCTCTGTCTTTCTCCTTGTCTTGAGATTTGTGAAATGGAGATTTGAATTGGTCGAGCCTTAAAAATGTTAAAGAATNTAAAGGGAAAACCTAAATACATTCTTGAACTTATATTTATGGAATAACATCTTTTACTAGTAGTGTTCTCATAAAGTTCCTTTCATTTGAATATTCTAAGTGGCTTGATATTACAACATATAGTCTTTTTTGAAATAAATAGAAACCTAGAACTCTTAAACTTGATGAATAGATAGTCTTGTACCTACATAGTTAATTTAATTACTTGAAATTTTTCTAAAAATCTCACTATGGCATTTACTTAAATCAAACTTATAGTATTTTTGAATTAAAACATTACCACAATAGATCATAACTTTTATATAGTACTAAAATTACTTGAGGACAAGTAATAGTTAAGTTTGTGGGATTTTGACCCAATAGATCATAACTTTTATGTAGTATATTATATGAGGGACAAGTAATAGTTAAGTTTGGGAGATTTTGACCAAAGGAAAATATGTTGAGATTTTCATATTTATTTTACGTTAATTTTGATGATATTGCACTTTAAAGAAAGGTATTTTTGATGTTTTGTTACAGGTATGTTGAATTATGGTCATTGGAGCAAAAAGATGCAAAATGGAGCAAATTTGGAGCAAAAAGGACCAAAATATGAAGATTTGAACTAGGGCGCCGATGGCGGGCTCTAAGGCACCGACGACGGGTTTTGCCCGAGAGATCAAAAATCAAATATTCTAGAAGGCCGCCAAAGGCAAGTGTGTTGGTTCTCTCAATAGATGCATTGAATGCAGAAATTTTTTAGGGGACGCTTAGGCAACTTCTGAAAACTCTACTACAACTTTAAGAGAAATGTTTTGAAGGCTAAAAAAGGGAGTCTACTAGAAGTCCAAGAGAGTGTAGAGAGTGTAATTTAAGGTTAGTATTGTGAAGAATTCTTTGACAGATTGTAAGAGTGGAAGGAAAGTGAGAGATTTCTTCTTCCTTGTCGCTTTGAAGGAGAATTCTGTGTGCTGTAAAGAAAGGAAGAGATTCAGAGGAACATCGAGGAGTTGCTTGGGGAGGAATTAGAGATAAGTGGTATTTACTTATTGAAGTTTGTATGACTTTACTTTTATATATAAATTTTAAGTTTTGTCATATCTTCTCCATGAGATCTGAGTAGTTTTCTTTGTCTTTCTTCTTGTCTTGAAATTTTGTGAAATGGTGATCTGAATTGGTTGAGCCATGAGAATGTTAACGAAGTTGTGATGATCTATTCACTTTGATCTTAATTTACTTTCAATTTGGCCAATTGATTTGTTAAAATATGTTGAGTTTTACAACTAAAGTGAAGATTACATCTAATATTTAAGGAGGTCAAAGTCCTTGAAAGTTGGGTGAAAATAAATAGGGAAATAAAATTATCGATTATAGAATTGGAAATTTTAGAGTGACAGACTAAAATCCTTAATTTGCTCCTATCGTTTGGGTGCTGAAGTGTAGATGTTAGCCCTTAAGCAAGGGGAACGTGGGAGCTTCAAAGTGAGAGCCGGTATCCTCCCAGCCTAGCCGCAGATTCTGTAACCAAGAATAGGATTAATCAATGTTCTTTATGCCTGGACCAAAGGGTAAAGAATATATATGCTCTTATTTGGCACAATCTAATTTGAACTGATTCACTTTATCCATTCACTTTAATTTATTGACAAGGAGAATGATGCTTTCTTATATATTGACCATTCACTTTAATTTAACAAGGAGAATGATGCTTTCTTATATTTGAACTTCACATTAGAAAATTTATTAGTAGAATTAGTTAATTAAGAGTTTGTTAAAATTACATATTTATTTCAATTGTCTATTAGTGACAAATATGTAATTTGAACTATATTGTTGTGATTAAGTATTGATTATCTAAATCTTAGTTCGTAGCCTCTAATATTACTCCTTGTAGGATTGAAATCCAGGACTCCATTAGATCTCTGTATTACTTGAACGATATGTATACTTGCGTTGATAAGTTTGACTTTGCAATTACTGAATATTTTATACACATCTTTATCAAATCTATAACCATTGTCAAGTTTTTGGCGCCGTTGCTGGGGATTTAAATCTTCTAGTAGCAATATCAAATTCTTGTACTTTTAAGCATATATAAAGTCCTTGATAGAGCCCATGATTCCTATTGATGAAAATTATATTGGAAATGAAAATTAAGCATTGGATATTATCTTGGATCATTCATCACATGCTTCAACACCATTAATGCCGCATACTGTTGGAAGTTCAATAGTTTGGAGAAGAAAATGAAGAAAATAGAAAGAGAACTTTAGAGTATCATGAATGCTATAGGAAATCGNAAGATTACATCCAAGATTCAGGGAGGTCAAAGCCCTTGGAATTTGGGTGCAAATAAATAGGGAAATAAAATTTTCGGACATAAAATTAGAGATTTTAGAGTGACAGACTAAAATCCCCAATTCGGTCCTATCGTTTAGGTGCTGAAATGTAGATGTTAGCCCTTAGGCGAGGGGAATAGGGAAGCTCCGAAGTGAGAGTCGATATCCTTCCAGCCTATCAGCAGATTTAGTAACCAAGCATAAGATTAGTCAATGTTCTTTATGCCTAGACAAAAGGGTAAAGAATAGGTATGCTCCTATTTGACATAATACAATTTGAACTGATTCACTTTATCCATTCACTATAATTTCTTGACAAGGAGATTGATGTTTTCTTATATATTGAATATCACATTAGAAACTTTATTAGTATAATTAGTTATTTAAGAGTTATTAAAATTATATATTTATTTCAATTCTCTATTAGTGACAGATAAGCAATTTGAATTATATTGTTGTGATTAAGTCTTGATTTTCTAAAATCTTAGTTCGTAGTTCTAATATACTCCCTGTGGGATCAATATCTAAGACTCCATTAGAGCCCTATATTACTTGAGCGATACGTATACTTGCGTTGATAAGCGTGACTTTACCATTATTAAATATTTTATATATACATCTTTATCGAATCTATAACTGTTATTATGTTTTTAGTGTCGTTGCTGAGGAATTAAATCTTCTAGCAACAATATTAAATACTTGTATTTTTAAGCATATATAAATTCGCTGTCAGCCGGCATTAAGTACTTCTTAAAAAACGTCATTTTGACTCCAAATTCCATCCTTGTTGCTTCATTTTTGCTTTAAGTCCTAAAAATCAACAACCTGCAAGAAAACATCAAAATACCTTCCATTAAGGTGCAATATCACCAAAAATAAGTATAAAATATGAGTCTAAAAATGCATATATTTTCGATGTCCTACTAGCTCAAGTCAATAAAGAGGGCAAAGAAAGTTTGAAGATAATGAGACTGTTGCACTTAGTGGGGAGTGCAATGCAATGGTAGCTTTACAGTTCTATGTGCGATAAGAGATAAATTTTATAAAAAAAGCTTTATGTGATTTAGGTACAAGTGTTAACTTTATGCCATTATCAATATTTAAGAGATTGGGATTAGGAGAAATAACCCCTACTACTGTAACCCTGCAGTTAGCAGATTGTTCAATAATTTACCCTAACAGAGTTATACAAGATGTCCTAGTGAAAGTGGATCAATTTATATTTCTTGTTGATTTCATTGTGCTAGATATGGCAGAAGATAAAGAGATACGTATCATTTTAAGGAGACCTTTCCTAGCCATAGGAAGAGTAATGATAGATGTGGAGAAAGGGGAATTAACAATGTGTGTCAATGATCAAAGTGTTACTTTTAACATGTCAAGAGCAATGAAATATCCTGCAAAAAGGTAAAGATGATGAATGTTATAGAATGGATGTTATAATATATCTGAGTGAATGTCATTTCAAAACTAATTATGAAGAAAAATCTGAAGTAAAAGATTTGGAACACGAGCAAGTATGGATGTAGATCAATGTGAAGATCTTTTTAAGGAAGATTCAAACTATGTTCGAGAAAGTTTTGAAATTTTGTTCATGATAGAAAAAGATAAATCATTTTTTCCATCAATCAAAAAACCTCCAGAACTTGAGTTGAAATTACTTCCTAATCATTTAAAATATGCCTTTCTAGGAGAGCCTTTGGATGGACAATAACTGATATTAAAGAAATCAATCCTTCAATTTGTATGCATAAAATTCATATGGAAGAGAACTGCAAACACAGGGCTGATCCTCAAAGGAGATTGAATCATGTAATGAAAGAAGTAGTAAAGAAAGAAATTTTAAAGTGGTTAGATGCTAGAATTATCTACTCTATTTCATATAGTGCATGGGTTAGTTCAATTCACTGTGTTCCTAAGAAAGGAGGAGTAATTGTGACTGTGAAAGAGCATAATGAGTTAATACCAACTAGATAAGTCACAGGGTGACAAATATACATTGATTATAAAAATTAATTCTTGCCACTAGAAAAGATCATTTTCCATTACCCTTTCAAGATCAAATGTTGAAGAGACTAGCTGGTCATAAAGACTTTTATTTCATAGATGGATATACCGGTTATCACCAAATACAAATAACTTTTGAGGATCAAGAGAAAACAACTTTTACTAGTCCTTATGGTACATTTTCTTTTAGAAGAATGTCATTTGGTTTATGTAATGCCCCTACTACATTTCAAAGATGCATGATGGTAATTTTTTGTGATTTAATTGAAAAAGGGATTGAAGTATTTATGGATGTTTTTTTAGTGTTTGGAACTTCATTTGACTCATGTTTAGAAAATTTATCAAAAGTTCTTAAGCGCTATGAAGAAACAAATTTAGCCCTTAATTAAGAAAAATGTCAATTCATGATAGTAGGAGGAATTTCATTAGGACATCAAATATCAAAAAATGGTATGGAAGTAGATCCTGCTGAAATTTAAGTTATGACTAATTTATCTTATCAAATAAATGTAAGGGAAATTAGGAGTTTTTTAGGACATGTTGGATTCTAGAGACGATGTATTAAAGACTTTTCAAAAATTTCTAAGCCTTTATGTCATTTATTGGAGGAAGATGCAATTTTGTATTTTGATGAAGAGTGCCTAAAAGCTTTTAAGTTATTAAAAGAAAAATTTGTCACTGCACCAATTATAGTTTCACCAAATAAGGGAAAACTTTTTAAATTGATGTGTGATGATAATGATTATCTTATTGGAGTTGTTTTAGAATAAATGATAAAATTTTTAAAGTAATTTACTATGCTAGTAAAACTCTTAATGAAACCCAAATTAATTACACACCAACTGAAAAAGAGTTATTAGCAATTGTATATGCCTTTGATAAATTTTGATCATATTTAATTGGGACGCATTGTGTAGTGCATACGGATCATTCTGTTATTAAGTATTTAATGAAAAAAAAGGATGCTAAACCTAGACTTATAAGATCGATTCTTCTTTAGCAAGAACTTTGACTTTGAAATAGTAGATCGGAAGGGAACTGAAAATCAAATTACTGATCATTTGTCCAGACTTGAGTTAGAAAAACCACTTTGGTTTGAAAAAGAAATTAATGACCATTTTCAAATGAAAAATTGTTCAATATTAATGAGTGGCGTGTTTCGTGGTATGCCGACATTGTGAACTTTTTTGTTAGTGATATTATACCCTATGGAATGATATACCAAAAAAAAAGTAAATTTATTTCTGAAGCTAAAAATTATTATTGGGATGACCCTTTTTATATAAAATAAGGAAAGGATCTGATTATTCGAAGATGTGTACCTTTAGAAAAAACTTATGAAATTATCCAAAAATATCATAATTCTGATTTTTGGGGACATTTTGGTGTTGATAAACAACATACAAAATTTTACAATCTGGATTCTATTGGCCTACTATTTTTAGAGATTTTAGTGCTTATATTAAAACCTGTGATAGATGTCAATGAGTAGGTAATATTTTTAGAATAAATGAGATGCCCCTCAATTATATGCTAGAAGTTGAAATATCTGATGTTTGGGGATTTGATTTTATGGGACCAATTATACCATCTTTCAAAAATTTATACATACAATTAGCAGTAGATTATGTATCCAAATGGATAGAAGCTATTGCTTTACCTCGATGTGATGCTTAAAGTGTTGCAAAATTTTTGAAAATGAATATTTTGTTGATTTGAGATGCCGAGAGTTATCATAATTGATGGGGGAAGTCATTTCAGAAATGTAATAACGGAGAAATTATTTAAGAAATACCATATAAACCATAGAATTGCTACTGCTTATCATCCTCAGATAAGTGGTTTGGCTGAATTATCCAATCGGGAAATTAAAATAATTATGAAAAATCTTATCATCCTCAGACAAGTGGTTTGGCTGAATTATCCAATCTAGAAATTAAAAGAATTATGCGAAAAATATGTGAATCCAAAAAAAATGGATTGGTCAGTCAAACTTGACTATGCTTTGTGGGCTTATAGGACGGCATACAGAACTCTTACAGAAATGTCCCCATATAGGCAAACTTAAGTCCAGGCGGATGGGCCCATTTGTTGTTATAAAAGTCTATCCTTATGGAGCTGTGGATATCAAAGATTCTAAAACTAAGAAAGTATTTAAAGTGAGTGGTCACAGACTGAAACCTTATTTAGTAGGGGTTCAGCATAAATTTAATGATTGAATGATGTTGGGTTAATTAGAATAAGCACTAGTTATGTCGGGCCGACGACGTTAAGCCAAGTGCTTTGTGCGAGGAAACTCATAGTTATCAGTGTGTTTTGCTTTGAATGATGTTTATGTGTGATTAAGAAAATTTGGGGTAGTATTTTTTGAGTCTATAATGTGTTAGTATTGATTTTAAGACTTTTTCAGTAATCTAGACATGCTAAAATGAGAATTTGAACGTTAAGTTGACTAGTGCGAAATTGAGCACCAACGCTTAAGTGTGGGAGTAAAAAACCATTTTCAAAATTCTTATTCTAGAATGTTTAATTGCCAATTGGTTGACTAAATGTGCCAAGGCAGTTCTAGGACATGCCTAAAAGTTACTTGAGGGATTTAGGTCTATAAATAGAAGGGTTTTGTGAAGGAATTTCACCTCAGATCATTTTTAGCCCTAAAAGTCTAAGAGAAAGAGAGATTTTGAGAAGATGTCTTCATGGGAGATAAATTTTAAGAATAAGGAAGAGATTCATTAGTCAAAGTGCACAACAGATGTACAACAGTTTCTTAGCCATTAGTATTGAAGGAATATCAGAATAGATCAACAAAATTGAGACTAGCATGGGTTTACTTGAGACAAAGGTAATTGAGATTCATGCACATCTAGAGCATATTGGTTGGCAATTGAAAATGCAATTTAGCCATATTAGTAATATAGAGGAAGCAGATAAGGAGATGTATCTTAAGCATAAATGGATTGAAGAGGATAATACCAGAGCTCATCATCACCGTCCGTTTTATCAACTTTATATTTTGAATGCTCAAAAAAAGACTAATGAAAGACCGAAATTTGTCCCAACAAATGAAGAATAGATTTAAGTTCAATGTTAAAGTTTGTTTGTTAGGTGTTCTTGTTTAATGTGTTAAGTGTTAAATATTATTTTTGGAGTTTATGTTAGTTTGTTTAGTGTTTGTATTTAGAAGATTTTTTCATCCAAGATTATTTGAAGTGAGAATTAGGTGTTATATGTACTTATACTAGTTTCTGAATGAATGTATATGTTTTTTTTGTGAAAATTTGTGTTTTTTTTAGCCTCGAATCGAATTAGTTATATTAGAGAATTTTGAGAGAGAGAGAAGAGTTAAAGGAGAGAAAAATAGTCATTTAAGTGTTATGAGACCATTTAGGGGTGGTATACTTAGACTTTTAGTGCATTTTACTTAAGTTCAAAAATATCAAAATAAGTACACTCGTGCCTAAGCGCTACATTCTCGTGCTTAAGCATGATTTAACCCGAGAGGTAGGCGCCTAAGCACCACTAATCTGCGCTTAAGAGACGGTTCACGAAAATTGGTTTGAGAATGGTTAAAAGTGAAAAATAACACCAAAATTTGTCATTTTTTACTCTCGCCGTCACCTTCAACCTCTCAAGTTTGCAATTTGGAAGTCTAGGGCAATCCATTTTATGGAGATTTCTTGGTGGGAATGAAAAAAAATTTGCTAGATTTGTATTACTTAAGGTAAGAGCTTCACTTCTATGTAAAAATTTTGGATTTTCACCATGTATTTTGAGTACATTTGGAAGAACCTGAAAATAACTATTCATGGTGAAAAGTGAGGAAAAATCTATGGAAATTGCATAAAAAGTGTGGTTTATACTTATTGAAGTTAACTTTAGTAGTTTAGACTTGAGATTATTTTTTATAGAAGTTAACTAGATTTAGATTCCACTCACTTTTTGTTTTTATGCAAACTATAGTCATACTGAGACGGAACTGGAAAAGATTATTTCCTATTTAACTGTTGGAAGAGGACTCTGGAAAATTGTAAATGAGAGAAGCTCAAGTTTTCTACCTCAAAGTTAAGTGCACCTTTGAAGGCATGGCACTTCTTTATTTCAGCTCGTCTATTACCAACAAATCATCTAAGTAAAGTTACCAGAGAGAGCAACATTGAACTATTGTATTCAGTAAGGCAAACTCATCAATATTGGAGCTTTGATCTATCAGCTATCATCAGTTCTGCCACTATCGTTACTACTGCAGGTATGGGATTTGCTTCCTTGATATTTTCCTTGTGTGAGCAGGCTGGATGGAGATATGATAGCTGGGAGGAAGTACTGTTGCCTCTAAATCCAATTACAAGTGTTAATGTGAAGTTTTATTCAGAGCATTCTATTTTTGGATGGAGAGGAGGATTTTCAAAGAGTTATGGAATGACAACGTCTACTGTTTCTACCTCTACTGCTTCTACATCTAAACTATCTACCTTACAAGCTTCTACTTCTAGAGGTGAGTCTACGGAAACTCAAAATCAATTATTGCAAAGGATGATGGACAATATCAATCATACCGCAGATAAGGTACGAAATTTAGAAAGCTTTGTAGATCATATTGATGGATATAATAGAAGGAAAAGTGATTATGAGGAGAAATTTCATTCATCTTTGGAGAGCCTCATTAAGGGTAACCAAGGAGTGGAATTTCCTTCATATCCCAGATACCCTAATTATGAGTCTACAAATGTTTGGAATAGCGGTGATTCTGATGATGAGGAGGAGGACTGAGTTAGTTATTTTTATATTTGTAATATGTGATGGACTATGTAGTTTGGACTTGCTACATTTACATTTGAGTATCTGTTTAGACTATGTGATGTGTTGGACTTTTGTTTGGTTGTTATTGTCTTGTTTGTGTTTGTTGGTAATTTGGTTTAAAATTCTAGGGTGGTGATTGTTGTTGAATGTTAAAGTATTGTGTTAGTTAGTTAAGGATTGAACTTTATTCTATATCTTTTAACAAGTTGAAAATCTTGCTAACTTTAATTTTAAATCTTAAACTCAGAAAACTGTTACCATGTATTTTTTTTTATCTTGTTAGTGTGTTTTTATGTTGAGACTGGAAATCAAAGTTAGTGTGTTAGTTTGATTTTTATGTTTGTACCCACTACTTAGAAGTCTATTGAATCTCTACATATTGAACATAAATGAAAATGATAAAAATTGATTAAAAATTAATTTTACTCATCTTTTTAGTTTTATACTTGTAAAATTAGGGTATACAAATTTATGTAAGCATGTCATTTTAATTTTCATTCCTGCTTATATATATATATGCTGCTAAACTATTTAATCTTGTTAAAAATTTAAGTTTGTNAATTTTAAATCTTAAACTCAGAAAACTGCTACCATGTATTTTTCTTTCATCTTGTTCGTGTGTTTGCTTTTATGTTGAGACTGGAAATCAAAGTTAGCGTGTTAGTTTGTTTTTATGTTTGTACCCACTACTTAGAAGTCTATTGAATCTCCACACGTTGAATAAAAATGAAAATGATAAAAAGTTGATTAAAAATTAATTTTACTCCTCTTTTTAGTTTTATACTTGTAAAATTAGGGTATAAAAATTCTTGTAAGCATGTTATTTTAATTTTCATTCCTGCTTATATATATATATGCTGCTAAACTATTTAGTCTTGTTAAAAATTTAAATTTGGGAGGAATGAAAAAATATTTTCAAAACTGGAATTTTATTTGTTCTCAAATGTGCTACAAGTGAATTTGATTTTATTTTCAAAACTTGAATTTTATTTGTTCTCAAATGTGCTACAAGTGAATTTGATTTGAAAATAAAAATGATCATGCATATTAAGTTATATTAGGGAAGTAAAATTTGATTATAGAAATGAGTAAGAAAATTTAGCTAAAATTCAAAGTAATGAAGAAAAACTTTCAGTTAAAAATTTTTATTGTAGAAAATGCTAAATATAGTGTAACTATCCTTAATACGAAAAATTATAGTTTTGAAAATCTTAGAAATTTAGACTTTTATTTTTAATACATAAATTTCTTTTATTAAAATTAATATTTAAAACTAGTATTATATTTTTAAGTAAAAGATTTATATCAGGACTTTGCTTTAAGAAAGGAGAAGTGGAATTCAAAACCGTTAAAGGTCTATCCAGATATAGTAATCATTGCCTGAAAAAGAAAAAAAAATTTAAAAAAGAGAGAAAAAGAAAAAAAAAAAAGAAAAAGAAAAAGAGAGAAAAAGAAAAAAAAAGGAAGGANGAGAAGTGGAATTCAAAACCATTAAAGGTCTATCCAGATATAGTAATCGTTGCCTGAAAAAGAAAAAAAAATAAAAAAAGAGAGAGAAAGAAAAAAAAAAGAAAAAGAAAAAAAGAGAAAAAGAAAAAAAAAGGGAAGGGAGGAGAAACTTGAGGATTAGTGCTTAATCAAAAATTGGTCCACATTTGATTTTTTTAAAGTATAAGACTTGAGAAACTCTTAAGCTTAGGGATATAATATGTTAAATAAAATTATTTTTAACAAAAATTTTTAAATGGAGATAATAAATGGACTAAGTTCTAAATTTGGAAAATCTACAATATTTCTGAATTAGATAGGAACTCATATTTTCATATTTATTATCATTAAAAATTTCTAAACTTTAAGTTGGTCATAAATATTTTTTCTAAATTGGACTACTATATTTCTAAATCTAAATTTTAGTAACTCCTAAATATCATACTTATTTAGTTTTTAAAGATTTAAGTGTCACTTGAGGACAAGTAACATTTTAAGTTTAGGGGATTTTGATACACCTAAAAAATATAATATCTTTAGACATATTTTTATACCTTTTTTTTAGATATTGTACTTTAATGGAAGATTTTTATGTGTTTTTCTTTCAGGTACAAGTAAAAAGGTGAAAAATGCTAAAAAGAGTGAAAAAGGATCAAATTTGGAGCAAAAATGTGAAAATGGTGCAAAAGTTTTTTGGCGCCTAAGCGTCAGATCCGACACTTAAGCGCCGATATAACAGAGAAGGCTGGGCCTGAGCACCAGAGGCCCCGTGCTTAAGCGCCAGAGGCAATTATGTGGCGGTTTACTTCATTTTGTCAAATTTTGAAGTGGCATTTGAGGCACATATTGGCTAAAGAGGGTGGTTACGATCACTAGAAACGAAAATATGGTTAGAAGACTTGTAAAAGGAGCCATCCTTTGGAGAATTCATCAAATTTAGACACATTTTGAAGAGTTACCAAGGCACCTCTCAGAGATTTATAAAAGAAGGAAGTTGAGACTTTTTTAAGTGTGCTTGAATGTCCTGAAAAGTGCTAAAAGGGGGAGCTTTGAGAGAAAATTTTGGGGAGTTTTTCAGGCACCACAAATTTACTTTATCCTTTTTGTATTTAGTTTTTTTTTTTTGTGAGAGTCAAGAGTGTTGTAAAAAGAGAAGATATTCAAAAGAATTTTAAGAGTTTGGTGGAGGATTTGAGATAATATTATCTTTTGTTTTTAAACTACTTTTTATTTTAATCGAGACTATGTTGGTTTGACAATGATTTCTACTTTTAAACTAAAGTGTGGTTTTGTTTTCTCCATGGATTATGAGTATTTTTCTTTATCTTTATCCTTAAAATGATAAGTAATTAAAGTTTTGGATGGAAGTTATGGAGTGTATTAATCTTTAATGTTGGAAGAAGTTGTGATGATTTATTCCATGCACTTCATTTACTTCTTGATTTAACCTATCCAGATGTTAAATATTGTTGTGAGAACATGTAAGAACTAGGCTGATATTGTCTCAGTCAAGAATTGGAAAGAATCACATGAGGTTATATGAATGAGAATGTAATTCATACGATTTAGAGCAAATAAATAGGGAAATAATCTTTGAAGGGTGTAGAGTTAGAGGATTTTAAAGTGACAGGACAAAGCACCCAAATTGGTTTACTATTTTAGGTTATGATACGAGATGTTAGCCCCCAGGTGGAGGGATTCAAGGAAACTCTATAGTGTGAGCTGATATCTTCCCTGCCTAGCCAGTCTTCAGAACTATTCAAACTTTAAATTAGCCAATGTTCTTTATAACATCTCTAGTAAGGGTAAGGAATATTATTGCTCCTATTTGACACACCAATATTTGCATACTTTTACAACAGAAATCTTATACTTATTACCGATTCATGATAAGGTGAAGTATATTTTCATATTAAGTACTTTTCTTTTACATAAACTCAAGTTTTCTTTATAAGTTGGTACTATTTTGTCAAAATATCAAAAATACCAAAAAAAATTGTATTTTAATTACTATAAAAATATCCATAGTTTAAGTAGTTGTCTTTTTAAAATAGAAAGTTGTTGTTCAATAGTGCATTTTGCTAATTTTCCCTGTGGGTTCGATATTCAAGTCTTAATCAAAAAATTTTATATTATTTGATAACGATACTTATACTTGCGTAGTATCTCAATATATATCAAATAAAAAGTTAAATTTTTATTTTCTCCAGGATCAAGTTTTTGGTTTTGTTGTAAAGTAAGGAAACATAAGTGAAAAATATCATCAAAGATATTGTTATACTGTTACATATAAGCAGTAATGGACCAGGAAGCCTCAATCCGATGGTTGTGGTAGCTTCGATTGGGTTCAATGAACCTCCAGATGAAGTCTCACGCCCTGGTGAATTGTCTAGCTATGTTTTCGATCAAACTCAATTTCAGGTGTTGTTTTAGAGCCATGCTAGGGGCTGTTTGGGAGAGAGCTTCTGTGGGGAATCAACTCCTCTCACTATGAGGATGTGTGTGCACAGTTAATTGGATTTTAGTTCAATGTGGAGTTGTGGAGAGGAATTTCCTGGTTTCGGCCTCATTTTGAGCTCAAAATTGAATTCTCACAGAGAGAACCAGAGGGGGAGGATGGTTGGCTTGATCTTAGGAATTCTTGGAGAGTCTCTGGTGAGATTTTGGCATAGTTTCCCCTATGATTTTGTTTAGCTCGCTTTTGGCCATGGAGAAGGTTGTTTAAATAAAGGGGCTTAGGGTGGAGCTCAGGGTTTCAATTTGGGTTCAATTAAGTGCTTATGTGGAGGGCTTCAAAATGCTAAAGCCAATTATAAATGACCAGCTAAGGTGAGTGCAATTGGGTTTGGGTTTAAGCATGGGGGCTCTCGATTTTTGCTCCTCCGTCGACTAGGGCGGCTGGCCATGGCATGGGAGGTGCTCAGGTGGCTCAAAAACCTCAGGGGAATCTGTCACAACAATTAATTTGTACTGGTGATGAGCTTTGGCAAAGATCTCTTTGGCTTAAGCAATTTAGGAAAAAAATCCCTTGATTTAGGGGACCTTTGGTCCATGGCTCACCTAGGGTGGGCTAAGTGGGTTTAATCTGGTCACTAGGGTCCATCTAGTGGCTGTGGTACCATTAATTTGGTCATTTAGACATGGCTAAGTCAATTTTGGTGAATGGGTTCAATTTTAGTCAAATTGGCTTGAAGTTGGGTTTGGGTTAGGCCGACCATGGCATTGAACCCAATTGATTGATCAATTTGGTTTAGAAAAGTTTTCAAGTGATTTTGAATTGATTTAGAGGTTCAACTTGGAGGATTTTAGGCATGTGGTCAATTTAGGGGTGTTGGGTTAGACTTGGGCTTAGGTTGGGTTAGAGTTAGCTTAAGTCAAAATTGATGGTTTAAAATGGTCTAGGGGAATATCATGAAGAGTTCTCAACATCAATTGGGTGTCAATTTTAGGGTTTGGGCATTCAATTTAGTGGAATTTGGGCAAATTTAGGGATTTAGAATTTGGGTTGAAATTGAGTGGAATTGGGGCTTTATCAAGGTCAATTGAGGGCTCAATTTGATTAGTAGGACTGTTAGGAAATGTTTGGGATCCAAATTGAGGCAATTGAGTGGACTATGGGGTTCAATTGGGTGAGATTGGGTCATATGTTCAAAATTGGGGATTTTGGTTTGGATCAAAATTGGGCTCAAAGCATGGGTCAATTAAGCTTGGATTTGGTTTAAAAGGATCATAGGCATGATGAATTTGAGTTTAGAATTGAAATTGGGGAAAATTGGGTGGAAATTGAGGGACATTTGGGGTGAATTGGAATAATTGCGTCTTTAAAGGTAATTTAGTGGTCTTGGGTAAAATGGTCAAATTGATCAAATTAGGTTCAATTGAGGGGTCTAAATTAGTTTTGGGGGTATTTGAGATGGTTTTGGAGGTTTTGGGAGGTTTTGGGCCACCGACATTTTTTGTAATTTTGACAAATTTTGGGTATTTTGGCAACTTTGGGTAGTTTTGGGCAATTTGAATAGTTTCAAATGGTTTGAGATGATTTTTGAACAAATTTGGGTATTTTGGGTGAAATTAAGAATTTTGTTCGAATTTAGGGTTTGGTGGTGTTAATCTAATTTGGGTAGATTTGGGGGGCAAAAGGCTAAGTTGGATATTTTCGTAAAAGTGGGGTGCCAACCGCCCTATATGAGCCATAGACCAATGAAATCCCCATTTGTGTCCTCTATGTAATGGTTCTAGCTAAACTCAAGCCTAGGGCTAATGGGTCTAGGGGACCATCTGCATGAGTCTCCCAAAGGATCAAGCGTCAAAGTCAACAAAGTTTGGGCTTAGGGTTATGAGTGAAAGCAAGTGAAAGTGAGTAAAAGTGAGTGCAAGTGAATGAACCAACACATGAGGTCAGCTTTAAGGCCGAGTAGTCTTATGGGGAGGCCCCTTGAGCTCCCTCATATTGACCCCACCTACTAAGTGCTAGAGGTCAAAACCAATATGTGAAACTTCAGGTTGAGCAAAAAAGAGTTAAGAATTTCTAATAGTGAGGGTTCTTTTTTCTAGTCCTCTAGGAACAGTCAAGAGGAAAGTCCTATGGCTAGACCGCTACTAAAGAGAAAAAACTAAACGTCAACCAAAAGTGAGGTCAACAACGACATCCCAAGCTTGTATCTTAGATGAAACTCTCGGAACAGTAGGAGAGAAGATCACTTATGTACTTCCCTAAAGTAATGAGGAAGCTCTCTTCACTTGAGAGATTGTCGAAGTTCATTTGAGTTCCTCAATAACGAACGTGAGATGAAGCTCTCCTTTTAAAAGGAAAGAAGGTTGTGCCACTAAGTGCTCATCCTTAAAGTCCTCTTCACTTCATTCTCAAGAGGTTTCAGTGGGAATATCCTCAAGAGAAAGCTCTCTAAATGTCTTGAGGAAGAGAGAAGAAGAAGAAGAAGAAGAAGAAGAATAAGAAGTTTAGGAAGAAGAATGAAAAAGGAGAAGGTTTGGAAGAAGAAAACTCTCTAAAAGCTTCAAGCCTTTCTTTGTTGCTCTCACCCAATTCCCTTCCAAATGGCTGACATGATAACCTTCCAAAATTGCTAATCCTTCCTCTTTTCTCCTCTAATCTATTGTCCAAGGGTTAGAAAACATCATCATGACATTTTTGGACCTCCCCCCATGCATATCTTGCCTTACCCCAGGAAAATCTTACAAAAAACGGCAGCCTCAAGAGCTTAAACTTGAAAATACACATTAAAAATCCACTTAGCTTACTTTCTCATGAAATTTTTATGGTGCTTAGGTGCCATAGGGGGAACATATGCTCCCCCAAACATCCTGGGGATTGGTTGTGAAGGCTTGGCGCCTATGTGTTAGATAGGTGGCGCATAAGCACTACCTTCTCTTTTTAGTGGAAGAGAGGAGCAATTCTTTAGGTGTTGACACATATGCGCTAACCACGAGGTGCACAAAAACCCACTTTAATGTTGGGCACAACTCTTAGGTGCTTAAGCGCCCATGGGTGACCCTATATAAGAGTAAATTTTGGGTCTGGCTCTAACTAATTGCTGAGACTTTGCGTAGACGACTTATATGGACACCTAGACCACCGGAAAGCATCAAGGGATGAATGTATGTACTTCCTACATTAAAGAGAAACTCAGAGGTGTGCCTAATTAGGTGTAAATGTTGTTTGGAGGCCTAGAATGGCCCTGGTGGCCAGAAACCCTAATTTTCACTCACAAATATGTAAAGCTATTTTTGTCGATCCGAAAGCTACAAAAAGTTGCATATCATTAAAATACAATCCAGTACATTGAAAAAAAAATTACAAAGTTTTAAAATAGTGACTTTGTTGTCGAAGGGCATCTCAAACCCCTGCGGGGGTAAAATTTGTATGAACCCAAATTTTCCCAAAATGCACTTGACTACCCTTAGCCATAGAAGATCCCGAACTGATAGAGAAGCTCCCTAAAAATCAGAATGGAAATCAAAAATGTTTTGAGTCAGAGCTAGCATCACCCCATGGTGAATTCTCTCGTGTAGGCTAGAATCGTTACCAATTTTGATTTTATGTTGGGGGCACATACCAAGAGGTCTTAAATGAGTGTCATGAGTTACGCGATGCTACGAGTGAATAGTGAATCATTCAGAGCCAGTCATGTAGATACCCTACGCTCATGATATTAAAAATTGATGCCAACAAAAATAACTTACCCATCTTTCTCTGCATCACCAGATGAGTGAATGAGGGATGTAGTCATAATTTCTTCTTCAGATAGATCACCAAAGTTGTACTCATCACCAAGAGTTATTTCCTTGTGTTCACCACTGACATTTTCTAGATTGATCTTTTCATTGATAAGATTAAGTGGAAAACATAAATCTGACATTTTAGTTTCTTAACAAGAAGGTTCAATATTACTATGAATATCAATGGTTGCTGCAGGTTTAATCAATATGACAACCACTCAATAAAAAAGATATCAAAGATAGTAAACTTGACTTGCTTATCAAGCTAGAGTGAAAGATGTAAATTTAACATACTTTCTATTCACTTTCACTTCTACAATATTATATGGTCAGTTTACCCTTGTTCAACGATTAGGAATAGAATCAAACCAAGCACAGTTGAATAGGAATATGAGAATAAAAAATTTTCTACTCCTCCCCATCTGTCAGATGACTCATTGGGTTCATTTCTTTTGATCTACTACGATGTCGTCTCTTTTTTGGAGTAGTAGGCATAGAACTACATAGCCTCTAAAAATGTGGAATAAGTAGTTGATAATAGAGCCACTTGAATGAAACTCCCTTCTGCCTCTTACTTTTTCAACTCTGAAGTTTGAATCTAAGTGAATTACAAAATCTACACTAAGTCTCCATCGTAATAGTCTTGTAATTTAACATACATCCATTTACATAGCAATCAATCTTCTCTACTAATCCCTGAAATGGAGACTAACTTTTTCATCCTATATAAATCTTCAGGGACTAAATTTTTCGATGGATTTATCTCTTTCAGTAATTATTCAAACTAATTGAAGCACATTCAGGGCATGTCAAACCTTTTTTTTATTTTCAACTTTCTGAGAGCTAGAAATAACTCAAAATAAGATTGCAACCCTCCCACAATGGCCTTTGAGTAGTTTTCAATAAATTATAAAACTTTTTAGCTTTGAAATTTGATTCCTCTTCCAAATGCACTTATCTCCCATAATGATGTTTTGTTCCATCAAAAATCATTTCTTCAAATCTACTTGAGTAAAATCCAGGTGAAGGATCATAGCTCATCAAAAGAGTGTAGGGTTAACTTCCACATATGAAGTCCAAATCCAAAAAAAATAATAGGCTGAAATTCTCAATGACATAAATCATATCTCACTTTGTTAGACTTTAAGTGTGCTCGATTTCTGTGTTTCAAACATGGACATCGAAACCTACCCTTAGATTGGTAAATCGACAAATGAGATGTAGCTACCATAGAGGTCTCACGACTGTTCAAGAACTCTTTTGTAATCTCTTTTTTATCTAGATAAATTCTATTGTACATCCACAAATTTGGTGTATCAATATCCATATGTAGCTTCAAACCTAAAAATAATCAATACATTATAATGAATATATTGCATTTAACATTAGTAGTAGATCTATTGGCGGAGTTGTAATAAGGGATGATCAATTTATTAAAAGGCATTAGCATTTTAAATAACTCGAACAATGACAATATATCGAAAATTGGTTGATTTTAATTTCAATTAGGATAAAAAGTGGAACAAAATAAACAAACCAAGCTACAAACCAAAACTTTATATCAAGTTTCTTTCAGGTCGAGCATAGTTTGACTCGATATTAGAATGTTAATAGCCTACTGCTGTTAGGGATGTGGATAATCAATAATTGGTGAGCATTAATTTAAATGTTGGCTCTAATCTTGTTTATCATTATAGCTAAACAAACTCTTTCATGAGTATATTTCTTTCACATTTTCTATATAAGTGTAATGTCATTGATCTACCTAAGCATTCTCATCTAAAAAACTCTTAGTATATTACCTAGAAACATCTAAAAATATTCTAAGAAACAAATACTTCACATGATGTAAAATTGTTCACATATCGTCTAATGGAAGTCTAATTTCATTGCCAAAATGAAAATTCACTTTGAGTGATATACTCATAAAATATTAGAACATAATGTTCAAAATGAATTGTCTTTTTGGGAATATAAATTAGATTTCACATTGGATGATGAAGTGTNTATTAAATTAGATTCAAATGATGTTTTAATATAAATAATAATTTTTAAATCTTGCTCAAACCCTTATTGTATCATGGCTACATGATTAGGGTTGTNTATTAAATTAGATTCAAATGATGTTTTAATATAAATAATAATTTTTAAATCTTGCTTAAACCCCTTATTGTCTTATGACTACATGAGTAGGGTTGTTAAAAGGACTCTTTGTTCGTGAACAGCTCGTGTTCGACTTGTTAAGCAAATGAGACAAACACGAATACACTTTTTGAGCTCGAAATATAAACGAGCCGAACACGAGCTGCTCTTGTTCGGCTCGTTTACACCTCTATTTGGATGTGTTGTTCTTTTGCATGTTTTTGGGTTGAATCTAACAACACAAACACAAATCAAAATCATCATTTTCATCATCCTCCTCAATTGCCGACGCCGATGATAGACAGAGAATGGGTTTCCCATTATTGAAGAGAAGATGAGCTTATTTTGCTTTGTTAACTTAAAAAANAAATGAGTTGAACACGAACACACTTTTTGAGCTCGAAATATAAACGAGCCGAACACGAGCTGAGCATGGCTCTCTCGTGTTCGGCTCGTTTACACCCCTAATGCTAGTAGAAATCTTAATGAAGCTAAAATTAATTATACAACAAGTGAGAAAGAGTTATTAGCAGTAGTATATTCTTTTGATAAATTTAAATCATACTTAATTGGAACTAAATATATTGCGCATACAGATCATTCTGCTATCAAACATTTAATGAAAAAGAATGATGCAAAACCAAGATTGAAAAGAAAGGTTCTTCTTTTGCAAGAATTTGACTTTGAACTAGTAGATAGGAAGGGAGCTGAGAATCAAATTGTTGATCATTTGTACATACTTGAATTAGAAAAACCACTCAATTTTGAAAAAGGAGATTAATGAAAATTTTCCAGATGAATAATTATTCAATATTAATGAGTGGCATGTTCCATGGTATGCCAACCTTGTGAATTTCATTGTTAGTGATATTATACCCTATGGAATGACATACCAATAGAAGAGAAAATTTTTATCTGAAGATAAGACTTATTTTTGGGATAACCCATATTTATATAAACAAGTAAAGGATTTAATTATTCAAAGATGTGTGCCTTTAGAAGAAACTTATGAAATTATCCAAAAATGTCATGACTCTGATTTTGGGGGATATTTTGGTGTTGATAAAACAACATACAAAATTTTACAAGCTAGATTTTATTGCCCTACAATCTTTAGAGATGTTAATGCTTATATCAAAACTTGTGATTGATGTCAACGAGTAGACAATATTTATAAGAGGAATGAGATGCCCCTCAATTATGTGTTTGAAGTTGAGATATTTGATGTTCGGGGATTAGATTTCATAGGACCATTTATACCATCTTTTAGAAATTTATATATTATGTTAGCAGTAGACTATGTATCAAAATGAATAGAAGTTGTTGCTTTACCTCGATGTGAAGTTAAAAGTGTTGCAGAGTTTTTAAGAATGAATTTATTTTTTAGATTTGGGATGCCGAGAGTAATCATAACTGACTAGGGAAGTCATTTTAGAAATGTAATAATTGAGAAGTTATTAAGAAAATATCATATAAACCATAGAATTGTTACTGTTTATCATCCTCAGACAATTGTTTTGATGAAATATTTAATCATGAAATTAAAAGAATATTGAAAAAAATTTATGAATCCAACCAAAATGGATTGGTTAGTGAAACTTGATTATGTTTTGTGGGCTTATAGGACTGCATTCAAAACTAATATAGGAATGTCCCCATACAGACTAATATTTAGGACAGCTTGTCACTTACGAGTTGAACTTGAGCACAAATCATATTGGACAATTAAAGAATTTAATTATAATTTAAAATATTCTGGTGAGAAAAGGTTATTACAGTTGAATGAGCTTGAAGAGATAAGGAATTAATCTTATTAAAGTGCTAAGATTTAAAAGATGAATTTATGGCATGATCAGAGGATTCTTACTAAAAATTTTTAGCCAGGGCAACAAGTTTTGTTTTACAATGCAAGATTAAGATTATTTCTAGGCAAACTTAAGTCCAGATGGATGGGCCCATTGTTGTGATGAAAGTTTATCCCTATGGAGCTGTGGATATCAAAGATCCTAAAACTAACAAAATATTCAAAGTGAATGGTTACAGACTGAAGTCCAACTTTTTAGGTGACCAACTTAAATTAAATGATTTTCTGATGTTGGATCAACCAGAATAAGCAATGGTTACATCGGACTGACGACATTAAACCAAGTACTCTATGGAGAAACTCTATAGTTATCTGTGTGTTTATTTTTATTGTTATGTTGTTGTGTGTGATTTATAAAATTCTGGTAGTATTTTTTATTATATAATGAGTTTGTGATTATTCTGAAACCTTTAAAGATGACTTAGACATGTTAGAATAAGTATTTGGACATTAAGTTGACATGTGCTAAAATGAGCACTAGCGCTTAAGCGCCAATATCCAGTGCTTAAGCACAACAGTTCAAAAACATTTGTGAATTTTGATTTTGAAAAGTTTTAGCTGAGATTTGGTTGTCTTTGACGTGGGAGATAGTTCTAGGATGTGTTATGGAGTTTTAGGAAGAGTTTAGAACCTATAAATAGAATGGTATGAGTAGAAGTCTCACCACACCTCCACTTAACCCTAAAATTCTAAGAGAGAAGAGAAGAGTTTGGAAAAATGTCATCTTGGGAGAGTGATTTGCAGAAGAAGGAGGAAGCATTGAGAAAGAAGTTTATTAGTCAGAGTGCGCAAGAGTTGTATAACGGTTTCCTAGCCATTAGTATCAGTGGGATAATGGATAAAATCATTAAAATTAAGGTTGACATTTCTTCGATTAAAGCAAAAGTGAAGGAAGTTAACAAACATTGGATTATATGGGATGGAAACTTAAGATGTAGTTTAGCCATATCAGTTTTATAGAAGAAGCAGACAAGGCTATGTATCTAAAGAACAAGTGGATTGAAGAAGATTTAACCAGAGTTATTAATCATCCTCCATTCTTTCAGATATAATTCTAAATGTTGAAGAAGAGACTAATGAGAGTCTCATATTCATTCTACCAAATGGAGAGTGGAATTAAGTTTTTAATTTTTTGTTAAGTGTTTTTAATCTTTGTTTTATGATAAGTGTATTTAATATGTTATTAATGTGATAATTTTCTTGTGTTTGGACTAGGAATTTTCTCATCCAAGACTATTTGGATTGGAATTTATTTATTTGAAAGCATTTGTAATTATTTGTGAATGAATATAAGTTTTTTATTTGAGTGAAATTTCGTGTTATTGTGTGTTGAATTGAATTAGTTAAGATTGGTGAATCTTGAGTAAGAGGAGAGTTAAGAGGAAAGAAAATAGTAAATAAAGTGTTGTGAGACCATATAGGGCTGGTTGACTTAGGCTAGGAGTGCATTTCACTTAATTCAAAAAAACTAAAATTTGTGCACTGGCGCCTAAGTGCCAAGACCTGCGCTTAAGCACTGCCTAAACTAAGAGATGAGCGCCTAAGCACCGAACCATTCGCGCTTAAGCGCCAGTTCATGGAAACCAGTTCACGAATGATTTTAAGTGAAAAATTAGTCCAAAAACATCATTTTCACACCTTGCTTCATCTTCTTCCTCGGGTCATTCACAATTTCTAAGTTAGAGCTTACCATATTTAAAGATTTCTTGGTGATTTGAAGAAAAAATTGCTAGATTTGTTATCCTTGAAGTAAGAGCTTCACTTCTATGCAAAATTTTTTATTTTCACCATGTATTTTGAGCACATTTATGAGCTACCCAAAAATCACTATTCATGGTGAAAATTTGAGAAAAATTTATGGAAAAGGCATGGATTTGTTTGTTCAAGCTTATAAGAGTTTAGTTTAGTGATTTGGCGTTTGAGTCTGGAATTTATTTTTAATTTTATAATTTGTTTTAGAAATGGCAGTGAGAATGAAATGGAGTAAATGGAAGGCTCCATTTGATTCAAAAAAAATTATTAGTTTTAGAGCTCAAGATCGATACACTTATGCATTGCAATCAAGAAAAAATGATTTCTAAGCAATTTTTTAAAAGTCCGGGAGGAGCCATAGAAGGTTTGATTGTTCGCCGCCAGTGGGAGAGGTTCTGTTGTTTCTCTGTTTTCACTGTGATTTCTGTTATGCGGGAGTTCGATGTGAATCTCACTGATGCTGATGAAGGAGTCATGGTGAGGGGGAGGACGGTGCCTTTTTCACCTGAGGCAATTAATTAGTTTTATCATTTCCCCCTGAGCAATTTATGCTTTTATTCGAATTATAGTCCTACTAAGGATGTGCTAGATGAGATTATTTCATCTTTGACTGCTGGGAGAGGGTTATGGAATATAACAAATGAAAGAAGAGTACAATTTTTTGCTTTAAAGTTGCATGCCACCGCAAAGGCATCGCATTATTTTATTTCTGCTCGTCTGCTGCCTATGAATTAGTTGAGTGAAGTGACTAGAGATTGAGCAAACTTAAAAAATTGCATTCAGCAGTACAAGCCTATTGATATTGGTGCTTTGATTCTTTCAGTTATTACTAGTTCAGTTGTCGCTGCTACTGCTGCAGGTTTGGGATTTGCATCCTTGATCTTTTCTTTATGCGAGCAGGCTGGACTTAAGATCTTACAGCCACTAAAGCCCATTACCAGTGTGAATGTGAAATCTTATTCACATCATTCTATTTTTGGCTAGAGGGGTGGATTCTTTAGTAGTTCTGCTGCTTCAACGCCATAAGCTTCTACATCACAGGGTTTGACTTCTGGATATGATTCTCAATCACATCTAATCAAAACGATATTAAACAATTTTATTTATACCAATGAAAAGATGACAAACACAAAACATTTTATAGAGCATATGGATGGGTATATGAAGAGACATACCGATTATGAGGGTGAATTTAACTTAACTATGGAAAATCTCATGAGAGGTAACCAGGATGTTGTATTTCCTAAATACCCCAGATATCCATCATACGAGCATGCAGCTACTTGGCGTAGTGATGATAGTGATGCAGAAGATAAGGATGATTAGCTTGGATCTATAGTTTTGTTTGACTTTTATTTTATGTGTTGTTATGAACTTTGGTCAGGTATTCTGTACTTTTTGTTATGTTTTTAGTTGTGATTGTTGAAACTGTTAGTTTTTGTTATGTTCTGTTTTGTACATCTACTATGATGTATTTGTGTTTTGTGAGTGGTTATTATGTTTGTGTGGTAGTAATTCTATTAATTATGTTGTTTATTGTATTTAGTTAGTCTGTGCTGAACTTAATTATGGAATCTGAGGAAAATTATAATCTAGCTAACTTTTTACTTAAAAGCTCCATGTTTAAAATTTTCAATTTACTACCAATTATTTTTCTTTATAATGCAGTTGTGTATGTTTGTTAGTGTGTTTATTTGCTTTTATGTTATACTCCACTGCATAGAAGTCTGATGAATATCTATATATTAAGTAAATTAAAATTTGATCAATTTAATTTTTACTCCTATTTTTAATTTTTTGTACTTGCATATTTAGGATATGAAAATTTCTGTAAGCATGTTATTTTTAGTTTTCATTCCTTCCTATTTATATAAGCTGCTAAAATGTTTTATTTTATTAAAAAATTTTTAAGTTTGGGTGGAAGAAAAATTTTCTAACAAACTTAAAAAGTTTATTTGTTCTCAAATGTACTTGAAATAAATTTAATTTTGATTTAAATAAAATGATTATGTATATGAAGTTATATTAGGAAAGTAAAATTTTGAATATAGAAATGAGTAAGAGAATTGAGTTAAAATTTATAGTAATGAAGAAAAACTTAAAGTTAAAATTTTTAGTGTGGAAAATGCTAAATATAGTGTAACTATCTTTAGTAGGAAAATTTTTATTTTTGAAAAATTTAGAAGATTTTGACTTTTATTTTAAAATTTTAAATTTCTTTTATTAAAATTAATTTTCAAAACAATTATTATGTTTTAAAGTGAAAGAAAAATATCAACTCTTTGCTTTAGGAATGGAAGATTGGAATTCAAAATTATTAAAGACCTATCTAGATATAGTAATCCTTGCCTGAGAAAATGAGAAAGAAAATAAAAAAGAAAAAGAAAATAAAAAGAAAAAGAAAAAAAGAAAAAAAGAAAAAAAAATTGAAAAAGAGAGGAATTATGCTCGATAAAATTTTTTAAGTAGAGATGATAGAATGCCTGAACTCTATATTTCAAAATCTATAATATTTCTAAATTAGAGAGAAATTCATATTTTCATATCTCTTAACTCTAAAAATTTCTAAACTTTAGGTTGGTCTCATTTACTAATATTTTTTCTAAATTAGACTACTATATTTCTACATCAAAATTTTGGTAACTCATAAAGAAACTCATATACATCATCTACTGATATTGGTTTTTAAATATTGAAGGGTCACTTGAGGACAAGTAACATTGTTGACCTCACTTTTGATTGAGGTTTAGTTTTTCCTCTTTAGTAGCCTAAGGTCAGCCATAGGACTTTCCTATTGACTATTCTTAGAAAATTAGACATGGAACCCTCACCATTATAAATTCTACACTCCTATTTACTCAACTTGAAGTTCCACATGTGGTCCTAACTCTAGCACTTAGTAGGTGGGGTCACTATGGGGGAAACTCAAGATGAGTCACCTTTAGGACTGCTGGACCTTAGGGTTACTAGCACTTAGTAGGTGGGGTCATTATGGGGGAACTCAAGATGAGTCACCCTTAGGACTGCTAGACCTTAGGGTTGACCTTGGGTGTTGGTTTAGGGCTAAGACACTTACTTGCAATCATTTACACTCATAATCACTCACTACCTCTAAACCTAGAATTTCTAGGTTCTGGTCCCTTGATACTTTTGGGAGACTCCTGTAGGTGGTCCCCTAAACCCATTAGCCCTAGGCTAAGGTTTGGCTAAGAACACTACATAGAGGACCCAAAATGGGGTTTCTATTGGTCCATTACTTATTGATAGTGGTTGGTACCTCAACTCAACCAAGATATCCAACTTAGACTTTTGCCCCTAAACTCCCCCAAATTACCTAAATACCTTTGGGACCCCAAATTTGGCCAAAATTTCCAAATTTACCCAAAACACCCAACTTGGTTCAAAAATCATTTTAAACAGCTTGAAAACACCCAAACTACCCAAAGTAATGATTTCATCAAAATTGGGCAAATTACCAAAATATCCCTCCTTATCCTGAATTCCAAAACTTCCAAAAAATCCCAAAAATTCCCAAAACCTCCCAAATATTCCCAATTTCATTTTGCTCAACTACCACATGACCCAATTTGGCCAATTTGACCATCTATGATTAAAACCCCCAAATTGTCCTTTAAAGACCCATATTTTCCCCAAATTACCTCATATGTCTAGCCAATTGGTCTCAATTTACCCCAATTTCAATTATAAACTCAAATTCACCCTTGATATGACCAATCTAGACCAAATCCAAGCTCAATTGGTCCGTCATTTGGATTCAATTTTGATTTAAACCGAAAACCCAATTTTGGCCCGATGACTTTGTTCCACCAAATTGAACCAATAGCCCACTCAATTGGCCACAATTTGTGTTGAAAAACCTTCATAACATCCCAATACATCAAACTTGACCTTTAATTGGCATTGGTGAGAACTAAAATTCATTTGATTTCAACCTAAGTCAAAAAGCCCCAAATTTGCCCCATATTGGCCACGTCTCAAAATCTCGCCATTAAGGGTCTTAACCCCAAAATTTCCACTCTATCCCTTCATGAAAAATCTTCACAACATCTCTCTTGATAATGTTGACTATTCAATTTGGACTTAGTCTAAGGCTAGCCCAACCTAGACTCATGTCTAACCCAACATGCCCAAATTGACGAAATTTTAAAAATCCTTCAAATTGACCTGCCAATTGAACTTAAAATCACTTCAACCCTTCACCAAAAATCTTCATAACAATCATCTACAAAATTTTGATCAATTAATTGGGTCAATTTACATTGATAACCTAGCCCAAACCCAAGTTTTGGTCATTTGCACTCACTTGAACCCTTTCACCAAAAATTGACTTAATCATGTCTAAGCCACCAAAGTAATGATTTCACAGCCACCAAAACCATCCTAAAGACTAGGCTAAACCCTCTTAAAATCACCATGACAAGCTATGGACCAATGGATCCCCAAATTAAGGGATTTTACCCATTTTTTGACCTAACTTGAAATATCTCCAACATCATCACTTACCCTTTGGAGATAATCATTATTAGTCACCCCTAACTTCCCTGAGCCAAGAGGTGACCAATGCCTGGCTGGCCAGCCAGGCATTGGTCACTGGAAAATGTCCAAAACCATGGCCAAGACAAGGAATTTTCACCCAATTCAAACCCAAATTCCAAATCAGCCCAGCTGCTCGTTGGAGCTTCTCTGTCCTCCACATAAGCAACCAAATGCACCCCACATAAGCAGCCAGCCTAGGCCATTTTATTTAAACTCCCCCTCCATGGCCAAAAAGAGAGCTTGAATTTCTTGGGGAGACTCTGTAAAATTTTTTCCTGAGCTTCCTGGAGACATCTTGAGCTTAACAAAACCTTCCCTAGCAACTCAAAGTCATTGCTCGAGTTTAATTTTGAAGCTCAATTTCAAGGTCGAAACAAGACATCCTCCAAACCTCCACCAAATCCAATTTAATTGCACCCACATCATCCCAACATCAAGAGAGGAAGATCCTTCACAAGAGCCCCATCACCCGGCCACCCTAAGGTGGACTTCGAGCAAACCCCAAAATCAGCCTTGATCGAATTTGGTTCTAGGCATTTCACCATGACCAGAGGCTTCTTCCCTATGTTCCTAGGACCCACACAAAGCTTATACAAGCATCAAATTGAGGCTACCCATCTTGGACCAAGGTATTGAAATTTAACCCTAAACTGCACTTCTTTTAATTATTCATGAATATAAAGTTAATTTAACGGTTCATCAACTGTATGGATGTGTTTGGCGAGTCAAGACGAGCATGTAAAAAAAATCGCACTCAACTTCATTGAGAATCGAGTGAGACATTAGCATTTTAAAATGGACGGTTTTCGGGTCCAGTTCATTTGGGACGATGACTCTAGACCGTCAGATCTAGCGTGTATCGATTAGGCAGCCCTGATTGGGTCGGACTGAGCACGGTCCGATAAAGGCGGAGATGAGCTGGCTGGAGGTTCCTAATTAGGCAGCGACACATGGCCTGTTCGTCCCATTCGAGGTTGACATGGATAAGAAGAAAAACAGGGATTATTTTTTATTTATTTAATCCTCAAAACTTCAAAAATACATAACTTTGTGTAAAAAAATCACAAAAATAAAATAAAAATACCCACTTGCTCAGTCAACAGAGAAAAACAGTGTGGATTAAAATTTATGTTAAATTGATGAATATTTTATTTTTAAAAGATTAATAGGTGTTAGGAGTATTTTAACTCTCCTAACATGTATACTTATCACCATACCTTGAATTTTTGGCATGTTGTAGCCTCTATCAAGGGGAACATTCTTTGATTTTTCCAAAGTCAGAAGAGTTCGCTAGAGAGAGATACATATTTTCAAGTTTATGCACATTATTTTCTTAAATTAATCATAATAATTAGCATTTTGCTTATAAAAATCCAACTAAATTTTAAAAAGTTTAGTATAACTAGAGAACCCTTAGGAAAATTTCTCATGAGTCAAGTCATTTAAAATGTACATAATCTTCACAAACCCTAAATCACTAAGATAATTAATTTTGGAAAATAAAAACAACTCAATGACTTGATTTTTTATCTCCACCATTATTTAAGATCCAGAGAACCCCCCATAAAAATTTCAAAGCATTTTGAGTACATTTGATGGTCTAAATTTATTTTTCAAGTTAAATATCTTTTTTGGCACTTAAATAATTATTTTTAAAAATCAAAATACAACTCAAAAAGTTATTAAAACTTATTTTTTGAGTTCTCTGTGATCAAGAGTTTTTTATTAAAAAAATGATATTTAAAATAAAATTTTAATTTTTAGTCTATTTTAAATATTTAAATGATTAAAAATCCCTAAAAATCACAAAAATAATTAAATTCATAGAAATATTCTAAATTGTTTCCTAAGCACTTAGGAACAATTGGAATATTTTTCCTGGTTTTTAAAATAAATATATTGAATTTTAAAGCTTAAAATTGTTTTTTAAAAGCTAAAAATGAGTTTTCACTAAAAATAATTCCAATAAATCAAATAAAATTTAGAAAAATATTAAATCATCTCCTTTGAGTTCTCTAACCTTAGGAAGAATTTTCAAAAATACAAAACTTAATTTTCCCCATTTAAAATATTTTATATTTAATAAATACCCCAAAATTTAAAATAATTCTTAAAAGTCACATGAAATTAAAAAAATCATGAAATGTGGTCCAAGTGCTTCACTAGTCTAAGTCTACCTCCAGTAAAAATTTCAAGGAATTAGGATTTACCTTGGTCAAGTTAGGAATTTTCTTTAAAAAATCATATTTTTGCATGAAAATAATTATATAAATTAAATTAAAATTTGAAAAAACACATTTTCTCCTCGGATGTGTTAATTGACCAATGAATGAGGTAGGATAAAAATTTCAAAATCATTTGTATTGAATTTGACAAATTATGAATTGTTAGAGCCTTGGGGGTAAATTAGTAATTTTGGAAATTTAGCCTTAATTAACATTTAGGCTTAATTTAAAAAGGGAAATGGGTAACCTATTATCTTAATTTGGATGTTTGAAACATAAGGGGTTAATTGGTTGAAACCGATGGGTAACCTCTGATCTTAATCAATTTATTTGAGGTTTGAAACACAAGGGGTTAATTGGTAGAAACCAACCTTCCCAATTGAAAAGATAAGTTAATAAATTTCTAAATTATTAAAATTTGGAAGTTTATTAAAATTAAATGATCCTAGATTTAGGGGTATGATTTTGGGTATTAATAACTCATCAATTTAATACCCCTATTTTTATTTTCAAATAATATTCAAATCAAGAATTATGACCACCTAAAGCTTAATCTTTTCAAAAATAATTAAGACACTCACCTAGATCTTACGGGCTTAGTAGTGACTTAGGCTAAATCAAGTTTCATTTAAACAAGGATTATAAAAGTAAACATCTTTCAAACACTACAAGACCAATTAGGATCAAAATTTGGTTAAGTGTTCCAATAACACTAATTTGCCTCTTTAAGAGTCTTCGCCCACATAATTTTTAAAATTAAATTATAGATGATAATTACCTTACTCTAAGGGATAATTGAGACATCAATATTGATTAAGTGATAGGGTGTTTTTTAGGATGAATTATTAAGCAACATAATAAGTTTAAAAGAACTCGGGATTTTCCACCAGGCAGTGAGAGAGTAGTACGGACCTGCTTTTTTCTCTAGATCAGCTGGATACCTCGGAGGTCTACTAAACTTAACATATTTTGCTTGGCAACATCATCCTTAATTAAACCTATAAGGACCCATCAAGACATGACCAAAGATTAGATAGGTCGGAGGAGGTAACCTACGGTTGCTAATGTCACTTCCCACGGTCTAAATGAAATTATGGAACTCATTAAGTTGAGTTTAGTAAATTCATTTGGACATAAAATGTCTCCATTGGAAGATCGGGAACCCCTAGGAGGAGGTAACCTACGGTTGCTAACGAGGCTTCTATCTCTATAGGATGATCGGGAATTCCTCGGAGGAGGTAACCTATGATTGCTAACGAGGCTTCCCTATGGTCTGAAATTCATTAAGTTGAGTTTAGTAAGTTCATTTGGACTAAGTAAATCCAATAGAAAATAGTGGTGCTGAAACGAGGGAACCATAGGATCCTGACCGATGTTGCTCTAATCAACTTTAATATGCCCCCACAACATTTAAAAAACTTCAACCATAAGGCCACACTGATTTAATGAAATCTATAAACTTGCCAAGAAAACTCAAACTCATCGCGGCAAGGAGCTTGGAGCTAGCATGGTGGGCAGCACGACCATCGTCAACATCAAAACCTATCTTCCCTAGCTAAACCAATCTTCCTTCCTTGGACTTAAACAACAAAGCCATGGGACTTCGAGGTTGCTTTCTTATGCAAACTAAATCCTCACCTAATCTTTATGCCTTTCTACAGCCCTGCTATACAATATAAGCCCTAACTCGTCTTAGGATTATGAGGTTGTCGTCCGTCATGACCTAAATCCTCACATCTTTCAAGCTATTTGTGTGATAGTTTCACACGAATGCAAGCCCTAACTAATAAAATTGGCAGGATGAAATACCTAAATATTTCTCCTCAAAACTAAAGCCAAATATTAGGATAGCTTGGAAAGTCACTGAGGTTCTCTCCTGGATCCATGACATCCCCTAGTTCTTCCTCCTTTGGACTCAACAACAAAATGTTCCAAATTTGAACCAATACCCTTTCACACCTCTATATCTGTTCTCATTGAAAATTCATACCCTTTGAAACTGCTTGAAGATAATATTTCTTGATTTTAATTGAGAGTCTTCTTAGGTGACTTTGGTCAATTTAAGATGTAATTAACTATAGGGGATTGACCTTATATGAAGCATGTCCGAACCGATATAAACCCTATTTAATTCTTTATATTAAATAGGGGAACTTGTCGGCAAATATAAATGTTTCGCAGACCAGAAAACCCTATTTAATTCTTTATATTAAATAGGGGAACTTGTCGGCAAATATAAAGGTTTCACAAAACAAACAGATGTCATATATTCCTTAGTTTATTTGATTGAGCCTCATCCTCAAGTCGTGTGTTTATCCTTCAGGGTAAATACAGGGTTTGAGGTACAGCGCTCTTTCATTTAAACTATGAAAAATATTGGGTCACTTTGATTTCATTATTTTTTCTAAAACTGAATATATATGTAAATTAAAACGTCATTCCGAAGCAGGTGACAGGATTTTGATTCTAGTGCCCGACAGCTTCTTACGGGCAACTCCCCTCACCAAAAATAGCGCCAACAGCTTCTGGTGACTCCGCTTGGGACAAGCTTTTCTCTCCATTCAAATCAAGAAATATTATCTTCACACATCGGTGATGTGTCCATGTCCCTCTTGGACCAAATAACCCTTCTTCCATTGGCATGCTTTACCCATTTCTGCCTTGGGAAGGTATAACAAACTCCATGACTTCAGGACTATCTGTTCAACCATCTTTGAACGGAGGGGTTCAGGAGGCCATTAAGGACTCTTTAAATTTTCATGTGGGGTCAGACCCCCAATAGGTGTGTTGGTGGACTAGCTCTGCATGGACGTTCTGCATTGTAAAGTTGGTCTTGCACTAGGTCCTAAACTTTGCATTTTACCGTCTTCTTCGGGTTTGGTTTACTTTTCTGTGAATCAAGCCAAGTCGTTGCGCCTCTTCTCGCTTATTTAATTTGATAATTGCAACTCTTTAATGCTTTTATCACAAGTGAATAACAAATTTAAAAAATAAAATAATAGAGAGTGCCTAGTTCATAAGACAAGTGCATCAATTTGTGTACTTCTGTTGAAACTGCAAGGCACGGGACATCGCTGACTTTCAGAAATTCTTCAAATGACAGAGAGAATGTCTTCGCCAAATTTGATCTTTTCTTTTGCCTCTGGAATGGAGTTCACTATCGACAATGATGAATTGCCTAACCTCGCAGTTACTAAGTTTGGACATGGGTTTAATGATATTGGAGTTATGTTTGGGAAGGTGGTCGTCACAGTGATGAACTTTAAAACAGATAAGTCTGTGGAGCCTATTGCAGAGTTCGACTTGAAGTCTACCAAAGAATTTTCCCCTTCAAAGGTGTTGATTGAAAAGAGCTCTACTAGTATTGAAAAGTCTTTCATTGGGAGCGTTAAGATTACTCCAATAACTATTTTTACTCTTACTATCGGATACACTGTCACCGTGTCAACTGTTTGCCGAGTAAGGGAAAAGAAATTATACATGAGGAAGAGTCAGTTGACGCTTATGCCCCACTACTTTCTGGATTTGAAATTGGGTCCAATTTAAATCCTGCACAACTAATAAAGGCACAGGAAAGGAGGCACGGCCAGGAAATTTTGAAAGCCAAACAACCTCGACAATTTTGCAAACAACAGGCACAACAATATGGCCAGTTTAGCAAAAAACCGCTTCAGGGATGATCATACATGTCGACCTCATTTTTTGTTGAGGTTTAGTTTTTTCCTCTTTAGTAGCTTAAGATCTAGCCATAGGATTTTCTTATTGACTATTCTCAAAAAACTAGAAAAGGCACTCTCACCATTAGAAATTCTACCCTCTTCTTTACTCAACTTGGAGTTCCACATATTGCTCTCAATCTCCACCACTAGAAATTCCAAACTCTTCTCTACTCAACTTGAAGTTCCACATGTTGGTCTCAACCCTAAATACTTAGTAGGTGGGGTCACTATGGGGAAAACTCAAGATGAGTCACCCTTAAGACTGATGGACCTTAAGTTTGACCCTGGGTGTTGGTCTGGAGCTGAGGCACTCACTACACTTATCTGCACCCACAATCACTACCAATCCTGAACTAAAATTTCTAGCTTAGGTCCCTTGATCTTTTGAGATACTTATGTAGATGGTCCCCTAAACCTACTAGCTCTAGGGCTATGGCTTAGCTAAGACCACTACATAGAGGACCCAAAATAGGGTTTCCATTGGTCCATGGCTTATTGATGGTAGTTGGCACTTCAACTCTACCAAGATACCCAACCTACCCTTTAGCCCCTAGGCACCTCAAATTACTTAAAACACCATTGAAAACCTAAACTTTGCCAAAATTTACAAGTTTGCCCAAAATACCCAAATTTGATCAAAATTCATTTCAAACCTTTTGAAAACCTCCAAATTATCTAAAATTACCCAAAATCTCCAAAGATGGACAAATTACCAAAATACCCCCTCCATAGCCCAAAATCCCAAAAATTCTGAAAATTCCCACAAAATCTCCAAAAATCTCAAATATTCCCATTTTCATTTCTCTAAACTACCACATGACCCAATTTGACCAATTTTACCATCTTTAACCAAAATCCCCAATTTTGTCAACTACCACATGACCCACTTTGGCCAATTTGACCATCTTTAACCAAAATCCCCAAATTGCTCTTTAAAGACCCAAATTTCCCCAAATCTAACTCAAATGTCCATCAATTTGATCTCAATTGACCCTAATTTTAATCCTAAACTCAAATTAACTTTTGATATGACCAAATTAAACCAAATTGAAGCCTAATTGGCCCATTATTTCAGCCCAATTTTGAGTTAGGTTAAAACCTCAACTTTGGCCACATGATCTAATCTCCCCAAATTGAACCATAGCCTGGTCAATTGGCCTCAATTAATGTTGAAAAACCTTGATAAAATTCTTATCCATTAAAATCAACCATCAATTGGCCTTGGTGAACCCTCAAATCCATTTGATTTTGGCATAAATCTAAAATTCCCAAATTTAGCCCAAATTTGTTAAGTCTCCAAATTTCACCCAATTGATTGCCTTAACCTCCAAATTGGCATCCAATTCATATTCAAAACTATTCACCCAATTGATATCCTTAACCTCCAAATTGGCATCCAATTCATGTTGAAAACTCTTCATGTGGTCCCTATTGACCATTTACAATAATCAATTTGGACTTATACCAAGGCTAACCCATGCTAGACCCAAGTTTACCAACATGACCAAATTGATTAAAGTTCAAAATTCCCTCAAATTGATCCTTCAATTGAGCTCAAGACCACTTCCATCCTTCACCAAAGTTGTTCCTTATGATCATCTACACCAAATGCAACAATTAACTGGGACAATTTACATGGCTAGCCTAGACCAAACCCAAGACTTGGTCATTTGCACCCATTTGGACCTAACCACCCTAAAGTCACCAAATTAACTCCACCCCAGCCATTACTTGGACTTAGTGACAAGTTCAAACACTATGAAACCACCTAAATCATGTCATGGACCAAAGATCCCCAAAATTAAGGTATGTTATTTCCAAAAATGCATGTTCTTAAGATATCCTTACCAAATTTAGGTATTATTGCACTAAATTGTTGTGACATATTCCCCTGGGTTCCCTGAGCTCCTTGCCACCTCTCTCTGGCTGGCCGGCCAGCCTAGTGGCTAGAAAAGCTCAAAACCAAGAACCACCCACATGGAACCTCACCCAAAATATGACCTAGAGGCCAACTCGGCCAAATTAATTTATGGAGCTCCTCTGCCCTCCACCTAAGCACCACAATGCACCCAAACTTATGCCCTGAGAGCCACCCGATGGCCATTTTTATAAAAAGTCACCTCCTCGGCCAAAGGGAGGTCTGTTGAAATTTTCTTATAGAGGCCTCTCCAAACTTCTCACAGAGCATCCCTAAGATCCCCTGAGTGCATTCCAACCATTTCCCCCACCAATTCCCATTATCGGAGCTCAATTTTGAGCTTGGAACCTTGCCGGAAACCAGGATAGAATCCTATACAGCTCCACAGTCCACCAAACCCAAATTAACTCTACCCACACCTTCACAATAGTGAAAGAAACTAAAGCCCCATCAAATCCCCCTTCCACAGAGCCTCTACCATAGCTCTAGACCAACACCCAAATCTGGTCATGATCGAATTCACACCTAGGCCTTACACCGAGACCAAGGACTCAATCCCCAATCTCCTTAGACTGAAACAAACGTGCCAAGACCCTCCGATTGAAGCTTCACTTCTCAGAGCAAAGTATAGAACATCACCTCATCCCGAGCCTATTTTGATTCTCCATTCAATTAAGCTTAATTTAATTGCATGATTATCGTATGGATGTGTTTGTCTCGTTTAGATGAGTCCATAGGATCAAACCCGAAGTGATTTGGTTGATTCTAGGTTAAGATCTTAGAGCTTTAGTGTGGGCGGTCATGAGATCATTCTATCGGGGATGATGACGCGGAGCCATTTGATCGAGCGTATATCAAATTGACGGAGGAGATCGATCCAGACGATGCTTCAGGACATAAAAAATGGGCCAAGTCAGCGCTGAGGTGGATGGAGGCATTAAATGGAAGCGCTCCGCATGGAGCTTTGGAGCTGTCATAGGTTGAGGTGGCTCGCGTGGTTTAAATAGATAAATAGGGCTTTTTCCTAGTGGCCAGAAAAGCTCAAAACTAAGAGCCACCCCCATGGCACCTCACCCAAAATCAAACCTAGAGGCCAGCTCATCAAAATCAAATTGAAGAGCTCCTTTGCCCTCCACTTAAGCAAAATGCACCCAAACTTGTGCCCTGAGAGCCACCCCATGTCCATTTTTATAAAAACTCACCTCCCACGACCATGAGAGGTTTGTGCCCTGAGAGCCACCCCATGGCCATTTTTATAAAAACTCACCTCCACAGCCATGGGAGAGGTGCTAAATTTTTCTCAAAGAGAGCCTCCCAAATCACTCACAGAGCTTCCTTGAGATCTCCACAGTCCATTCCAATCACTCCACTACCTCGATTCCCCCTGTATAACCCTGATTTTGAGCTTAAAAATTAGGGTAAAAATAGGACATCTCTCAAAACTCCACCAAACTTCAATTGCTTGTGCCCACACCTTCACAATAGAAAGAGAAGACAAAGCCCCATCAAATTACCCTCTAAAATAGCCTCCACCATAGCTCTAGACCACCACCTGAAATCGAGCTTGGTCGAATTCATACCCAAGCCTTACACCACAGCAAGAGGCTTAATCCTTAGCCTCCTTGGACCCCAACGAACATGCCGAGCACCTCTAATTGAAGCCCTCTTTCTCAGAGCAAAGGTATAAAACTTCTCCTCCTCCCGAGCCTATTTTGATTCTCCATTTACTTGGGCTTGATTTCATGACACATTAATCGTATGGATGTGTTCGTTTCACTAAGACGAGCATTTTAACAAAAAAAAATCACTTAATTTGGTTGAGAAATGAGAGAGATTATAAGCCTTAAAGGTGGACAGCTCTCGGGCTAAGCCATTAGGGACGATGACCACGAGTTGTTCGTTCACGCGTGTATCAAATGGATGGCCAAGATGAAGTCGGACAATGCTTCTTTACATAAACAGCGGGATGCGTGGTTGCAGGCGTGGACGGCGGCCTCAAATAGGAGCGCGTCGTGTGGAGTTTCGGAGCTGCCTAGGATTTATATGGCACCGTGTGGATAAGTAGAAAAATAGGGCTTTTTCTATTTATTTAAACTCCCTAAACTTCAAAAATCCATAACTTTATGTAGAAAAGTCACAAAAATAAAATAAAAATACTCTCTTGCTCAGCGAACAAAGGAAAATAATGTGGAATAAATTTCAAGTACATTTGATGCATAAAATATTTTAATTAATTAAACACTATTTTAGATCATTTGATTCTCCATACATATTGATACATCACCTTGGGTTGAAATTTTGACATGTTGTAGCCTCTATTAAGGGAAACATCCTCTGATTTTTCCATTGTCAGAGGACGTTCCTATACAAAGATCCATATTTTTCAAGTTCTTTCACATTATTTTCTTAAAATAATCATGGAAATTAGCATATTGATTAAAAAATTCTAAGAAAATTTTGGAAGGTCCACCATGACTAGAGAAGCTTTTGGAAATAATTTCATGGGTCAAGTCTTTAAAATGCACTTAAATTTTACAAACACTAAATCACTAAAATAATTAATTTTAAAAAATATAAACATTTAAATGACTTGATTTTTTATCTCCACTATGGTTTATGATCTAGAGAACACACTAGAAAAATTTCAAAATATTTTGAGTTCATTTGATAACTTAAGTTGATTTTTAAATATAAATACCACTTTTGACACTTAAATGATTTTTAAAAATCAAAATATAATTCATAAAATTATGAAACTTAGTTTTTTGAGTTCTCTATGATCAAAGATATTTTATAAAAATAAAATAATATTTAGAATAAAAACTTGAATTTTAGCCTATTTTAAATATTTAAAAATTCATAAAAAAACACAAAAATAAAAAAATTCATGGAAATATTCTAAATTGTTTCCTAATCACTTAGACAATTAGAATATTTTTCCTGGTTTTCTAAATAAAGATATTGAATTTCAAAGCTTAAAAATAACTTTTAAAGACAATTAGAATATTTTTCCTGATTTTCTAAATAAAGATATTGAATTTCAAAGCTTAAAAAAAAATTTTAAGGCTAAAAATGAGTTTTCACTAAAATAATTCCAATAAATCAAAGAAAAATAAAAAAAAATGAAATTTGCTCCTTTGGGTTCTCTAACCTCAAAGAGATTTTTCAAAGAAATAAAAATTAATTTTCATCATTTAAAATATTTTATTTTTATTAAATAACCCAGAACTTAAAATAATTCTGATAAATCACAAAGAATTCAAAAAATCATGAAATTTGGTCCAAAGGCTTCTCTGGTCTATGTCTACCTCCAAGAAAATTTTCAAATGATTAGAATTTACCTTGGTCAAGTTAGCACTTTTCTTTAAAAAATCATATTTTTGCATGAAAATAATTATATAAAATAAATTAAATTCTTAAAAATCACATTTTCTCCTCTGATGTCTTAATTGACCCATGAATGAGGTAAGATAAAATTAAAAATCACATTTTCTCCTCTGATGTCTCAATTGACCCATGAATGAGGTAGGATAAAAAATAAAATTAAATTTTTAAAAATCATATTTTCTCCTCTGATGTTTCAATTGACCCATGAATGAGGTAGGATAAAAATTTCAAAGTCATTTGAGTTGAAAAATCACATTTTCTTCTCTAATGTCTTAATTGACCCATGAATAAGGTAGGATAAAAATTTCAAAGTCATTTAGATTAAATTTGATAAATTATGAAGTGTTAGAGCCTTAAGGGCAAATGTGTAATTTTGGAAATTTAGTCTTAATTAACATTTAGGCTTAATTCAAGGAGGATCTTAATTGACCCATGAATGAGGTAGGATAAAAATTTCAAAGTCATTTGAATTTAATTTTACTAAATTTATGAAGTGTTAAAGAGCCTTAGGGGCAAATGTGTAATTTTGGAAATTTTGCCTTAATTAACATTTAGGATTAATTCAAGGCCTTAGGGCAAATGTGTAATTTTAGAAATTTAGCCTTAATTAACATTTAGGCTTAAGTCAAGGAGGGAAATGGGCAACCTCTGATCATAATCAATTTTTTTGATATTTGGAACACAAGACAAGGAGGGAAAATGGGTAACCTCTGATCTTAATCAATTCATTTGATGTTTGAAACACAAAGGATTGGTAGAAACCAATCCTCACTTTCTTAATTAAGTTAATAAATTTCTAAATTATTAAAATTTGAAAGTTTATTAAAATTAAATGATCTGTAGAAACCAATCTCACTTTCTTAATTAAGTTAATAAATTTCTAAATTATTAAAATTGGAAATTAAATGATCCTGGACTTAGGGGTATGACTTTTGAAGTCAATAATTAATCAATTTAATAACCCTATTTTTATTTTCATATAAAAATTCAAATTATGAATCATGACCACTTAAAGCTTAACATTTTCAAAACTAATTGTAACCTGAACACTCACTTAAGTCTTAAAGGCTTAGTGGTGAATTAGGTCAAATCAAAATTGACTAAATGAGGATTAGAGAAATAAACATAACATAATCAAACATCTTTGAAACACCACTAAGCCTAATAAAAAAATTGGCTAAGTGTTCAGGTTACACCAACTTGCCCTTTAAGGAAATTCACACACATAATTTTCAAAATAAATGATAAATGATAATTACCCCTTTCTTAGGGATAATTAAAACATCAATGTTCACTGAGCATTAGAAGTATTCACAGGATGAAGCATTAAACAACATAATGAGTTTAAATGGACTCGAGGCTTTTCACTAGTTGGTGAGAGAGAGGCATGGACCTACATTATAATAAGTTTAAATGGACTCGAGGCTTTTCACCAGTTGGTGAGAGGGAGGCATGGACCTGCTTCCTCCTCCTAACTTGTTAGATACCTCAGAGGTCTATTAAACTTAATATACTTTGCTCATAGAAATCATCCTTAATTAAACCACCAAATTACAACATAGAGTTAGGAAAACCACCAGAACTTTACTTTTCCTGTTCTTCATAAATGCCCTTACATGCATTTTCAAGTTTCAGGTGGTGGAACGAGAAGACTCGCCAGGTACGCTTTTATAGTTTATAGTATCGTCTTTCTTGTGCCTTTTCCTTACATGCTTCTCTTTATGCTTACGTTGTTTCTTTTTTATACTTGCATTTACCTACATATATGAAAATAATGTAAACTTGCATGTTAACCAAAGCCCAAAACCAAAACTAAAATCAACCAAGATAAAATCCACCACCACAACATTTAAAATATAAAGCAACTCAAAATTTAATCACAAACATCACAAAAAACTACAATTGTAACTAAATTAAGATGTCTCTATCGGATGATCGGGAATCCCTTGGAGGAGGTAACCTAGGGTTGCTAATGAGGCTTCCCATGGTTTAAATGAAATTATGGAACTCATTAAGTTGGGTTTAGTAAGTTTATTTGGACTAAGTAAATCCAATAGAAAATAGTGGTGTCAGAACGAGGGAACCATAGGATCCTAACTGGTGTCGCTCTAATCAACTTTAATATGCACTCATAAAACTTAAAGAACTTCAACCATAAGGCCACCTAATTTGACATTATAACTTGACACACTAGAAAACTCAAACTCGTCGCGGTGAGGAACTTGGAGCTAGCATGGTGGCCAACACGGCCATCTTCAACAGCAAAACCTGTCTTCCTTAGCTAAACCAATCTTTCTTCCTTAGACTTAAAAAACAAAGTCATAAGACTTTGAGGTTGCAACGTAAATCCTCACATCATCTTTAGGTCTTTGCATAGCCCTGCTATACAATATAAACCCTAACTCGTCTTAGGATTCTGAGGTTGTCGTTTGTCGCAACCTAAATCGTTATATCCTCTAGGCTATTTGTGTGATTGTTTCACACAAATATAAGCCCTAACTAATAAAATTGACAGGATGAAACACTTAAATTTTTCTCCTCTAAATTCAAACCAAATAATAGAATAGCTTGGGAAGTCACTAAGGTTCTCCTCTAGGATCCATGACATCCCCTAGTTCTTCCTCCTTTAGATTATACAATAAAATGTTCCAAATTTGAACCAATCCCCTTTCACACCTTTGCGTCTGATTTCATTGAGAAGTCCTACCCTTTGAAATTCCTTGAAGATAATATTTCTTGATTTTTATCGAGAGTCTTCTTAAGTGACTTTGGTCATTTAAGATGTAATTAACTATAGGGGCTTGCCCTTATAGGAAGCATGTCTAAACCCAGCTTCATATAAACCCTATTTAATTCTTTATATTAAATTGGGGAACTTGTCGGTAAATATAAAGGTTTTGCAGACCAAACGAACGTCATACTTTTCGTATTTTATTTGATCTAGCCACATCCTCAAGTCTTGTGTTAATTCTTCAGGATAGATAAATGATTTGAGGTACTGTGCTCTTTCATTTTAAATCATGAAAAATATGGAGTTAGTTTGATTTCATACTTCAACGTCCTTTCGAAGCGAGCGGCGGGATTTTGATTCTGGCGACCGACAGCTTCTTACGGGCAACTCCCCACAAACCACCGAAATAGCACTGACAATACCGAGTAGAGAATAAGATGATATCCTTGGCAGAAAGATAGAAAGTGATGTATTATTTCAAAGAGGAAGCCATGTCAAAGATGTTCCATGAATTGCTAAAGGAACAAGGATTTAGTCTACCAAACCCAAAAAAGCCAGAGAAAGCCAATATGAAAGATCATCCTCAATATTGTCCATACCACCAGTTACTTGGCCACACCCTAGAAAAATGATTTGTCTTCAAGGATTGGCTTGAGAAGAATTTCAAAAGTGGAAATGTAATGATCCTGAGAGATTATTTGAAAGAACCTGAAAAGGGTTCCGTAAATATGATTTTGGTTGATTCAATTAACTTCTACACAACCACACAGATGCTCTACAAAAGAAATGATATTCTTCAAAAATCCCCAATTGACCTAAAAGTAATTAAAGGGAACTCAATTAAAGCTAAGCTGGAGAGACTCCGAGCCAATATTGCATGATTATCTGAAGAACAAAGAAAAGATATGAATGATGAAAATTACGATGGTTCAGATTACATAGATGAAAGATTAACAGAAATCAATGTCGTCGAGGCCTGAGCTGAGTTATCTGCGCGCGTCGCTCCATATTTTGGTGAGGAGAACGTCGCGGATGACAGGCAAGGGGCCACCCAAAAAAGGGACGAACAGATCGATCGCCTCAAAAAGAAAATTGAAGAATTGACGACCACCGTGATTGAAATGCAAAGACAGACACAATCACCGCAAATGACACTTCCAGAAATGAACCAACCAGAAACAATTCATGTTGTAGATGAAAGAAAAGAATTCACCTTGTATGAACCACCAAAGAAATACTCTATCCAAAGCGTCATACCAAAAAATGAATTTAAACAAATGGTTGAACAAGTTTGGAAGGCCTTAACACAGTCTAAGGGCGGTGCATTTATTTTAAAGGGTAGACCCTACCCGGAGGAGTTCGATGTCATACCCTACCCCAAGGGTTTTGTGTCATCAAACTTTAAGCTATTTGACGAGACTGGAAATCCCAGACAGCACATAGCACATTTTCGAGCCAGTTGTGGCAACACAAGAAATAACAAAGCTTTACTCTGTCAATAGTTCGTCAGCAGCCTATCAGGAGTTGCTTTCAATTGGTATGCCGAGTTGCTCAATGAAATGGTGAAGACATTCAACGAGTTCGAACTGCTATTTGTAAAAAGATTTGTTGGAGTGTAGCATCACATTTCTATTGGAGATATCGTGGTTGAAAAACAAAAGCCTAACGAGACTCTAGTAGATTATATTTTGAGTTGGAGAAATCTTAGCATGAAGTGTGAGCCTCAACTACAGGAACAACATGCAATTAAGATTTTACTCAAAAACATCCATGAACCGATAGATTTCATGCTTAAGGGACTCACTATCATGTCTTTCAAGAAGTTACTCAGCAAAGCTAGCAATCTGCAAGAAGAAGTCAAACATATCGATTCTCATGAGAAGGCCACGAAGTCCAGGATAACCAAGATATTCGAGAAGAAATCTGGGATAGTTTCTATGGTTAGCAGGAGAAAATGAAAATTACAAATACAAGCCAAACAACATCAACAAACCTTCCAACATCCTTGTCAGAATATTTAGCAATCATCTCAGCAAAGACCTTACCAGACATATAAAAGACAAGTTCCAATCATGCACGCTAGATCAAATGTGATATATTCTTTTAAAGATGAAGCAACAAAAAAGATGTTTCACTGTCTGATCAAGAATCCCGAGTTCAGGTTACCCAAGCCAAAGAAGCCCGACAAGGCCAATAAGAAAGGACATCTGAGATATTGCTCGTACGACAGGTTCATTGGACACGACATAGAGGAGTGTTGCAGTTTCAAAGACTTGCTTGAGGAGAAGCTCAAGAATGGGGACGTAACAATCCCGAAAGAATATTTGAAAGAAACCTGAAAGTGGTTCTATCAATATGGTTTCGATCGATCTGTTTGTTCCAACCCATTCCCATGCAACTGCTAACGAATGAAATGCCTCTTGGTTACTATTGTATTACTATTTTGGTTTAAATGGGAAATTAACATGATCAATGTTAGTCTATCACATCCCTCCCACTGCAATTAATGAAAAGAAAGGGTTTGTTGTTGTTCACGATTGTGCAATATTTAAAAAAAAATTGATCACCTCGAAAGAAAATTTTGTATGTTTTAATAAGACTGTGACTTTAGGGGAGAAGTAAATTAATGCCCTAATAACTAAGTCATCCACTTTAAAGAATTCAGACTGAGTCCTAAGTTGATTTCAAAATAAGATAGTGTGGTTAAAATACGAATAGTTGACTCGGGATATCACGAGCCTTTTAATTTCCTGCCACGGATTGGGTCCTAACTTTCGAACAAGTTATAATATACCACAAATTGACTTAAAAAACATTTGAGGATTATTAGTCAGGGGAATTTGGACACTCAAAATATTTAAAAGAAATGTGTTCCACCATATGTAGTAATTCTCAGAAAACAAAGGGAGCAGAAAAATTGTTGTGTGAAAATTCCCCGAGAATAAGCTTGAGGTGAGCTTATAATAAAAAATTGGTATCTGAATTAAGACATTCAAAATCTTTAAATCATGCTCTACCAGATATATTAGTTCTCAAAAAAACATGGGGAAAAGAAAAAAAAAGAGAGAAAAAAGGATTATGTGCAAAGTTTGAAGCAAAGAAAAAAAATCAAATCAAAAGAAAAGTCTCCCTGAGAAGAAGCTTGAGGTGGACGTATAATCAAAAATTGGTGTCCGAGTTTCCCTTAATTAATGAAACTTAAAATGTTCTCTTAAGAAAATTCTTTTGATATTATATTCAAAAAAAATTTCAACGATCTTGAGTCTTTTTGTCGATTATTAATTGACTCAGAAATATCTTTGGAAAATGAAAAATGTTTTGATCACACGACCAAAATTTTGAAATCTGATTAGACATAGTAAGAAGGAATTAAAGAAATGACGATGATATTAGCAGTTAATAGAAATTCAAACTTGAAGTCATATACTTCTGTGTCCGACAGATACAACTCCAACTTCAACTCGAAGAACTTTAGAAATATATCTCAAAGACAACTTCAACAACCTTCACAGAATCTGCAACAAATCAAATGATGACTCCTACAAACGAAGCTACAAACTTACGGCCTCTTCAACTGTGGTATCCGTAAAAATAGCACATCTGTTATGTGTACTTGAAAGAATATAGTTTTGATGGTACCTTAAGAATGGGCTATTTTCTACACTTGTCATTTGTCAGTGGACGATACTTCAAGAAGTATTGTGTCTTGCAATGTTTCAGAGACAAAGACTCATTCCTAGAAGCTCAGACGTCGTGCTTTTCTAACACTGGGTCCAAATCCTAACAAAAAGAAAAGAAAATGATGAATTTCTCGATTTCGAGGTTTCTTACTGTTTGCTTGTATAGCGCAACTACCTTAGTCTACACCAGCTTTCTTCACATCCCCGTGGAATTTCACGAATAAAATCTCACAAAGTTTCATAATTTTTCCTCATCAATGTCAATCTTCATGAATTCTACTAGTTTCCCATGAATTCAAAGCACTATATTCTAGAGGTTGAGGATTCTACATCTGATTCTGTGTTGCTTTAGGTTCTCATCATATTGTAATCTTTCAAATCAAATCTAGAGGTTGAAGATTTTACATCCGATACCGCATTACTTTAGGAGCTCATCATATCACAATCTTTCAAATCATATCTAGAGGTTGAAGATTTTACATCCGATATTGTGTTGCTTTAGGAGCTCATCTTATTGCAATCTTTCAAATTAAATCTAGAGGTTGAAGATTTTACATCCGATACCGCGTTGCTTTAGGTTCTCATCCTATCGCAATCTTTCAAATCAAATTCTAGAGGTTGAGGATTCCACATTCGATTCTGCATTGCTTTAGGTCCTCATCCTGTTGCAATCTTTCAAATAAAATCTAGAGTTTGAAGATTTTACATCTGATATCACGTTGCTTTAGGAGCTCATTCTATCACAATCTTTCAAATCACATTCTAGAGGTTGAAGATTCTACATCCGATTCCGCGTTGCTTTAGGTTCTCATCCTTTTGCAATCTTTCAAATCAAATTCCAAAGGTTGAGGATTTCACATCCGATACTGTGTTGCTTAAGGTTCTCATCCTATTGCAATCTTTCAAATCAAAGTCTAGAGGTTGAGGATTTCACATCTGATACCGTGTTGCTTTAGATTCTCATCCTATTGCAATCTTTCAAATAAAATTCTAGGGGATGAGGATTCTACATCTGATTCCACTTTGTTTAAGGTTCTCATCCTATTGCAATCTTTCAAATCAAATCTAGAGGTTGAGGATTTTACATCTGAAACTGCGTTGCTTTAGGAGTTTATACTATCGCAATCTTTCAAATCAAATTCCAGAGGTTGAGGATTTCACATCCGATACCATGTTGTTTTAGGTTCTCATCATATTTTAATCTTTCAAATCAAATTCCAGAGGTTGAGGATTTCACATCCGATACTGTGTTGCTTTAGGAGCTCATCCTATTGCAATCTTTCAAATCAAATTTAGAGGTTGGGGATTCTACATCTGATTCTGCATTGCTTTAGGTTCTCATAATATTGCAATCTTTCAAATCAAATTTAGTGGTTGAGGATTCTACATCTGATTCTGCATTGCTTTAAGTTCTCATCCTATTGCAATCTTTCAAATCAAATAAAGAGGTTGAGGATTATACATCTGATGCTGCATTGCTTTAGGAGCTCATCCTATCTCAATCTTTCAAATCAAATTCTAGAGGTTGAGGATTCTACATCCAATTCTGTGTTGCTTTAGGTTCTCATCCTATTGCAATCTTTCAAATTAAATTCCAGAGGTTGAGGATTTCACATCTGAAACCATGTTGCTTTAGCTTCTCATCCTATTGCAATCTTTCAAATCAAATTCCAGAGGTTGAGGATTTCACAAGTAATACCATGTTGCTTTAGGAGCTCATCCTATTGCAATCTTTCAAATCAAATTCTAGAGGTTGAAGATTTTTTATCTGATTCTGTGTTGCTTTAGGAACCCTTCCTATCTCAATCTTTTGAATCAAAGTCAATGATATCCTTGAGGATGAGGGAATAGGCCCTTTGATTAATTCAAAGCATCCAATTCTTTTTTTAATCAGTTTTAAGACCACCTTAAATGGATTATGGCATTTGATTTTTATTTTGGGATTGATGCCCAAATTTCAATTCCCACCTCGGGATCAGCACTTATATACTGACTCCCATCCTTTATAAATACCTGAAATTTCATAACTCAAAATTCACTCTCTGATCCCCAGCGAGATTCCCTACTCCTTGATTTCAATCAGACGATCACCTGTTAATTCCCTAGCAGAAACAAATCACACGCACAACTCTACGCATACTTCCGGGTCTGTTGACTTAGGAGCTTGTATTGGTTTTTGTTGATCTCGTCGGTCAACGCCAAGACGCACGGTGTGCTTGCCCAGCACACCACACCTATTGGGGGTCCATTTGTTAACCTCACTTCTGATTGAGGTTTAGTTTTTCCTATTTAGTAGCCTAAGGTCTAGCCATAGGACTTTCCTATTGACTATTCATAGAAAACTAGACATGGAACCCTCAACATTATAAATTCTACACTCCTCTTAACTCAACATGAAGTTCCACATATTGGTCATAACTTAAGGTGGGGTCATTATGGGGGAACTCAAGATGAGTCACCCTTAGGACTGCCAAACCTTAGGTTTGACCCTGGGTTTTGGTCTGGGCTAAGGCACTCACTTGCAATCATTTACACTCACAATCACTCACTACCCTAAACCCAGAATTGCTAGGTTCTAGTCCCTTGATACTTTTGGGAGACCCCTGTAGGTGGTCCCCTAAACTCATTAGCCCTAGGCTAGGGTTTGGCTAAGACCACTACAAAGAGGACCCAAAATGGGTTTCTATTGGTCCATGGTGACAATGACTTTTTATATGCTTAAAAATATAAGAATTTGACACCACTACTAGAAGATTTAAATCCCAGACAACGGTACCAAAAAACTTGATGCAACTTTTAATATGTAAGAATTTATGAACCCAGATTTATATATTTATAATTATTTTATAAAGTCAAAATTTCAAACGCAAGTATACGTATCGCTCAAGTAATAAAGGGCTCTAGTGGAGTCCCGTTTATCGATCTCACAGGGAAGTCAGGTAAGAGGTCCTTAGACAAATTCTAATTTACTATTATTAGTCCTTAGTTTGGAATGTCGATTAAAATGATGTTTTATCTAGCAACTACTCCTAAATGCAAGTGTTAAATGTAAAGATGGTAACTGTAACTAAATGCAAATATTAATTCTAAAGATAACCCTTTTTGGATGAATTGGTTAAGAGAATTTTGAGATATTAAAAACAGCTATTCTTATGTAATGAATTGGATAAAGCGAAGGAATGAGATGCATTAAATATTGTATGTGCCAAATAGGAGCAATCATATTCTTTACCCTTTGGTCCGGGCATAAAGAACATTGCCTAATCCTATGCTTGTTTACTGAATCCATGGCTAGGCTGGGAGGATGTCGGATCTCACTTTGGAACTCCCACGTTCCCCTCTCCGGAGGGCTAATATCTCCGTTTCAGTACTCAAACAATAGGACCGAATTGGGGATTTTAGTCTGTCACCCTAAAATCTCAAATTCTACACCCATCAAAGTATATTTCCTTATTTATTTGCATTCAACTCCCATGAACTTAACCATCCATGGAATCTGAATGTGGTTCTACTTTGTTAAGAATTACATAGCCATCTCGGGTCTTAATGCAATTACAACGGAGAATTACACAGCCCTCTCGGGTCTTAATGCAATTACAACAAACTTTAACACTACAACAGGCAATTGTAATGTAAATAAAGTGCAAGTAAAAACCATCACATTGATAATTAAATCTGCTTCTAACTGTAATGTAAATAAAGTGCAAGTAAAAACCATCACATTGATAATTAAATTCACTTCTAACATGCATAAAATCCTAAACATGAATTCTACTCATTACAAAAGAAAAGTAAAATGAAAACAACGGCTTAATCTTGTCATGCTATTATTTTNTCTAAGTGTAAATCCACTCATCCACCTAATCATTCTCATCTCGGTAACACTTAACTTAGCATTATGCTTCTCCTTTCAGTCTAAACGGTACTTTCTATCACACAAAAAACCCGAAGAATTCCTTCAGTTCAACCAACTAACTTGAATTGTACTATTCACATCCCCTTCTATATAACCATTGCTTTGAACAACAGAACCGATATATCTAAATCGTTCACACCTTTTAAAAATTTGATCACCCAAAGTTACACTTTGTCACTAGAGCTACTACTACTAAAATTACATTCCATATATTATATTTTAGTTCTACTCAAATGATGGCCTTTAGACTCCAATTTAGACTTTCATAATTTAAGGTTTTCTTGGGCTTTTTCTCTCGTCTTATCCACGAGAAGGATATCATCAGCATAAAGCATACACCAAAGTACATCCACTTGTAAATTTCCAGTAAGGCCATCCATAAATATAGCAAAAAGATAAACGCTTAAAGTCGTACTCTGATGTAATCCAACAAAAATAGGAAAATATTTGGCCAATTCCCCTTCAGTTTGAGCACAAGTAACAGCTCTAGTATATCTTGAATGAATTGAATATAAGTCATATCAACACCTTTCTACTCAAGAACGCTCCAAAGGACATATCTTGGAACTTTTTCGTAAGATTTTTCCAAATCAATAAAAATCAAATGTAGATCCTCATTATCTCTAAACTTCTCCATCAAACCTCTCAATAAATGTATAGATTCCATGGTAGACCTGCCCCGCATAAAACCAAATTAATTATGAGAAATATTTGTAATATGTCTTAACCAATGTTCAATTACCCTCGCCCATAATTTTAAAGTGTGACACATCAACATAATTCCTTTATAAGTTGCACACTCTTGTGCATCCCCTTTATTCTTAAAAATGGGGACCAAAATACTCTTCCTTCACTCCTTAGACATCTTTTTAGTTTTAAAAATAATATTAAAGAGTTTAAGAAGCCATGAAACTCCCAAATCTCCTAAATATTTCCACACTTCAATTAGGAAATCATCAGGTCCTACAGACTTCCCACCCTTTGTTTTCTTTAAAGCCTCCTCAACTTCTTTTTTACTAATGCGATGGTAAAAATAAAACGTTTTATTATTATTAACAATATTAAGATCACTAAGGTCGATCGTATTTTCAGAAACTTCATCAAAAATTTTATCATAGTAATTTACCCATCTATGTTGAATATCTTTTTCTATGAAAAACACTTTCTAATTTTCATCTTTAATACACTTTACTTATGTTAATCTTTACCTTTTTTTCTTTTTGTTTGGCTAGTTTATACATATATTTTTCACCATTCTTAGTATCTAATCTATCAAAAACATCATTAAAAGTAGAATTTTTAGAATCACAAATTATTCTTTTGGACTCCCTGCGAGCCATTTGATATTTTTCCTAGTTCTCTAAGCTCTTACAATGAAACCATTTTGATGGCATAACTTATTATATTTTACCTTTTATTGCACATTGTTATTCCATCACCAACTATTTTTTACTTATGGAAACTTTTTCATTGTTTCTCCAAGTACAACTTTGCTTTCTATTTAATAGTGTTTGCCACTTCATCCCACATAGCATCTCTCTATCTTCATGAACATCCCAAATTTTGAAATCTTGAATTTTACTCACAACCAAAATTTTATTTGTGTCTTTTAGGTTCATAAAAATATATTAAAAATTTAAAAAAATGGAATTTCTATGTTGATCTCATTTTGGATCACATAGGACTCGCACGAACATTTTCCCTAAATCTAGTGCAGCCCGACCAAAGTTGAACTTCTTTTTTTTATTAGCCTGGCGTGGCCATGCGAGATTTGACCAGGCCTAAGAGTACCTCTATGTGGTCACACCTAGCCTGAGGAGCGAGGCTACGCCCAAAAGTTCCTCAATGTCCTCATGTTAGGCTTGGGCATGATCATGCCTAGGTATAGTTGGAAGACCACTCCATGTGACATAGTATCGATTTGTGCCCTTCGTTGATAGATCAGATCACGAACCACCATTTTGTTTTGCTAGCGGTGATCCGTGACTCTGTAAACCTGTGATTCATCTTTTTTGGTCGAGATGCCACATAATCAAATGACCAGGAACCCTTTTCCACCACCTTCCCAGTTTATAAATAGGTGTTCTTCAGCACTCTCTGCAATATCCCAACTCTCCAACACTTACCTCAAACAACCCAAAATAGAGGAAGAAGAAAGAAAACATTGCTATAGAAAAGTCTCCTCTTCTCGTCTACGTCTTTATTTTGGTAAGCTTTTTGCTCATTTATTGTTAATTTAGTATTTTAATTCTTTAAGTCTTGACTTGATTTTATGCCAGGCTAATCAACTCAATAGCCTCACTTTAGGCTTGGTTTTGGACTTGACTGAGGTCAACTTGAATCCAGCCAAACTCAAGCCCATCTAAACCTAGTCTAGCATATCTCAATCCTAAACCAAACCTTAGACCTAACCTAGGTTGAATCCAAACCCTAAGCATAACTCAAGTCTAACCCAACCTAATCCTAACTTAGACTAGATTTAACCAAACCCAACCTTGGTTGAATATAAATCCTAATCCTAACTCAGGTCTAACTCAACCTAAACCCTAACCAAACTTAGACCTGACCTAACCCAAGTTTAACCCAAAATCTAAACCAAACCTAGTTTTGACCTAACTCAGACCAGACCTAGCTAGTACCTGAACCAACCCAAGTTTAACCCAAACTCAGACCTGGCCCAACCTAGGTCTAATGAAAAATCTACCATAAACATTACCAAACCTAGGTCTAACTCAAACTCTAAACCTAACCCAGGTCTTAAATTGGTTAACAATCCAAGCATAAAAACATGTCAGCAAAAGCAATAAAACATACCAGAGAAGGAAAAAAACTAGCCAAATATGAAAGGATAAAAGCCTGGCATCGTCGATGACATATCCTACAAAAGAAAAAGATGGCCAGTCTCCACGTAAGTACAAGTTTTTTACTAATTCTAATGAGATATAAAATTAAGGTGCGGGACATGAGGAGGTAGCTCCTGGTCACCATCACGTGGTTTCCCCCGTCTGGCGTCTCAGAAATGATGCTCATACCTTATTTCTAATGTACACTCTTCCTAACACTCTAAAATCACATAAAAAAAACAAAAAAAAGAACTCCACCTACATTAAATTAATTTCAGTGGGAAAGCCAAATAAGCATGCAATGTGTTTAGGCCATGCCTGGTTGGGGAGCTAAGCAGGGCTTGCAAAAAAAGATTTGTACCTATGTGTGTGCATTAATATGACATGACCACCTGCAGAAGACTGCCCTAATATACTTCCATGCATATTAGAACAGGAGCACACAAGAACCTCAAACCTCAAAAAGACTAAAAGTGACTGTCATTGCCACACCTTCGCCCCCACCGCTGCCAATTCTCTGCGATTGTCGAGATGTCGTATTCTTAGCGGGGAGTCACCACTCTATTTATCTTATTTTTTGTCCTATTCAAAAAATAACTTATTCTCTCCAATCACACCAATGACCTTAAGATATAATAAACTTAAAAAAGAAAGAAAAAGGCAAACAAAAATAGAAAACAGACAAAAAGAAAATGTTGAAACTTCATTATGGTAAACATTGTAGAGAGAACTTTGAAGTATTTGACTCCTGAGATACTCGTACAAAGAAAATGACAAGAAATTTTGATAACCATAGATTTAGGTGTAACATCTATTTTGAGTTTCTCAGCCTCCTATAAAAGTATGCTCATATAGTCAATTACATCTTAAATAGTTAAAACTATTTAAGAAAACTCTTAATTAAAGTTAACAGTTGTTATCAAAAAGTTTTACGTGTCAAGGTCAACGCAGATGTTCAGTCTTAAGGGTAATGGATTTCTAAGGATCCGATACTACCCTAAAAGTTTTGTTTTCTTTTATTGATGTCATTTATTTTTATTTTTATTTTTATTTCATTTTATTTTGTTATTGTCGTTGTGTTTTGTTGTTGCGTTTTGTTGTTGTTATTTTATTTTGTTGATGTCATTTTGTTGTTTTAAGATTCACCATTCTAGCTTCAGAATGTTGTCCTTGCAAAACAAAGTTAGCACATTTTAATAACATTTAAAGTGAATCTAAAGCACAACTTACCTCTTGTCTTCAACAATCCTGCAAAACAAAATTACATGAAATTATATTTTAATTTATTGATTTAGTTGGTTAATTTTGTAATTTTTATACAACCTTGTCAAGATGTTTATGGCTCCATCATCCTTGGGTCGTTGAGGTATTTAGATCTACTTAGTCTGAAAGGTAATCAAACCTAGACTGGAAGATTCTTGTCAGCAACTACAGATAGCGTCATCCAAGAGATTTTTGTAGATCTGAACACTTGGATTCAAGTTTTATTCAGTGACCTGTGCTCATTAGGGCTTCAATTAAGTTTTAGTGTATTTTTTGGATTTTATGGGTTGGAAAATTTTTGGTTGTTTATGATTTATTAACCAATTATGATTTATCATTTTGCTATTTATTTTTATTTTTGTTTGAGATGACCGGATCCATGGTCCCTTCCCCTTCATCCTAGTTCATTGTGTTTGTGGTTTGATTAGTTACGAGTGACTGGAAGATATTTAGTTAGCAATCATGGGTTACCTTCTCCATAATATCTTCTCAAACCAAATTTCTTTTTAGGGTTCAATTTTAAGTTTTAATGTTATTTAAGGTGAATATTAGGCCATTTGAATTTTAAATTAATTCATCTCGAGTTGAACTAATCTATCATAGGGCTCCAAATAGTTTGAGTTAACCTAAATCAGGCTGGCTTTAAAGTTCTTATTGTTTAAGATTACTTAGGTTCAATTTAGGTTGATCCTAAGGTTTATGTTTACTTAGGTTAGATTTAGGTTGAACCTAAGGTCTGAGGTCATTTAAGTTCAGTTTAGATTGAACCTAAGATTTGAGGTTACTTGAGTTCAATTTTAGTTGAACCTATGATTTATAGTTACTTGAGCATAATTAAAGTAAGGCCTAAGAAATTAATTAAGGCTAATGTGGTATAGACTTAATCAAGAATTAAGGTAACTTAAGCCTAATTTAAGTAAGGCTTAGGTGATTAATTAAGTCTAATGTGGTTCAAACTTCATTAGGATTTAAGGTGACTTAAACTTAATTTAAGTAAGGCTTAAGTGATTAACTAAGCCTAATGTGGTTTAGACTTAATTAGGATTTATGGTGATTTAATCTTGATTTGAATAAGGCTTAAGTAATTAATTAAGTCTAACTTGGTTTAGACTTAATTAGGATTTAAGGTGACTTAAGTCTGATTCAAGTAAGGCTTAAGTGATTAATTAAGTCTAATATGCCTTACTCTTAATTAGGATTTTAGGTTCCTTAAGCCCAATTTATTTATGGCTTAAGTGATTAATTAAGTTTAATGTGGTTTAGAATTAATTAGGATTTAAAGGTTAAGTAAGCCTAATCTAAGTAAGGCTTAAAAATTTGATTAGCTCTAATTATGGTTAGACCTAATTAGGGTTATAGAAATAAATAAGCCTAATTTAATTAAGGCTTAAGAATTTAATTAATTATAATTAGGGTTAGACCTACTTAGGGTTTAAGGATTGACTAAGCATATTTTAGTCAAGTTTAAAAGTTTAATTAGGTCTAATTAGAGTTAGACCTTATTAATGTTTAAAGGCAAGTTAAGCCTAATGTAAGTAAGGCATAACAGATTTCATTAGGTCTAATTAGGGTTAGGCCTAATTAAGGTTTAATGGTTAATTAAGCCAAATGTATGTGAGGCTTAAAGGTTTAATTATGTACAACAAGGAATTGACCAAATTAAGATTTAAATGTAAGCTAAACCTAATGTAAGTAAGGCATAATAGGTTTAATTAGGTCTAATTAAGGTTTAAATTTTAGTTAAGCCTAATGTAAGTAAGGCTTAACAAGTTAAATTAGGTCTAATAAGGGTTAGACTTAATTTTAGGTTTAAATGTTAGTTAAGTCTAATGTAAGTAAGGCTTAAAAGATTTAATTAGGTTGAATTAGGGATAGACTTGATTAAGGTTTATAAGTTAGTTAAGCTTAATGTAGGTAAGGCATAACAGGTTTATTTAGGTAGATTTAGGGTTAGACCTAATTAAGGTTTATAAGTTAGTTAAGCCTAATGTAAGCAAGGCTTAATAGGTTTAATTAGGTATAATTAGTGTTAGTCCTAATTAAGGTTTAAAAGTTAGTTAAGTCTAATGTAAATAAGGCTTAATAGGATCAATTAGGTCTATATAGGATTAGACCTAAATAAGCTTTAAGGGTTAGTTAAGCCTAATGTAAGTAAGTCATAAAAAATTTAATTAGGTAGGGTTAGACCTAATTAATGTTTAAAGATTATTTAAGATTAATGTAAGTAAGGCTTAAAAAGTTTAATTAAGTCCAATTAGGGTTAGACTTAATTAATGTTTAAATATTAGTTAAGCCCAATGTAAGCAAGGCTTATTAAGTTTAAATAGGTCTAATTAAGGTTAGACCTAATTTAGTGTTAAAGGGTAATTAAGCCTAATGTAAGTAAAGATTAAAGGTTAATTAGGTCTAATTAGAGTTAGAACTAGTTGAGGTTTAAGGGTTTACTTAAGCCTAATTTAAGTAAGTCTTAAGGATTTGATTAGGACATATGGGGTTTAGACCTAATCATGGTTTAAGATGCCCTTAAGCCTAATGTAAGTAAGGCTTAAGAATTTAATTAAGTCTAATGGTTTTTAAACCTAATCATAGTTTAAGATGTAGGTTAAGCATAATGTAAGTAAGAATTATGGATTTGATGGGGTTTAGATCTAATCATGGTTTAGATTAACCTCGATCCAAATTTTAGGGTTGAACTATGTCTACTTAGTAAGATTTAATGTCTGGCCTCGTTTCATGTGTAAATGAGATCAATCTAAGTCATGTAGTATAAATTTGTATTCTTGGGCTGAATTATAAAATTTGAATTTACAAATTAAACCCCTAATGGTCAAAATTATCATTTAAAACCCTTAAAAAGATTGAAATTTTTATTTAGCTATTAGATTAATTGACCGCGACTTTATATATGCTTAAAAATATAAGATAAATATGGACGTACTAAATATTCAAAAATTGTAAAGTCACACTTATCAACGCAAGTATACGTATCGCTTAAGTAATATAGGGCTCTAATGGAGTTTTAGATATCGATCCCACAAGGAGTGTTTAGGACTACGAACTAAGATTTTGGAAAAACAATACTTTAATTGCAACAACGAAGTTCAATTTGCTTATTTGTCACTAATAGACAATTAAAATAACTATTTAAATTTTTAATAACTCTTAAATAACTAATTATACTAATGAGGTTTTTAATGTGATATTCAATATATCTTAACTATTAAATAACTAATGATATTAATGAAGGTTTAAATGTGATATTCAATATATAAGAAAACATCCTTTTCCTTGTCAAAAAATTATAGTGAATGGATAAAGTGAAGTAGTTCAAATTATATTGTGTCAAATAGGAGCATACCTATTCTTTACCTTTTGGTCCAGACATAAAGAATATTGAGTAATCCTACGCTTGCTTACTGAATTTGCAGCTAAGCTGGGAGGATACCGGCTCTCACTTCGGAGTTCCCACATTCCCCTCGACTGAGAGCTAACATCTAACTTCAGCACCCAAACGATAGGACCGAATTGGNTAATGAAGAACACAATACTTAGCTTTTTCCCTTAAAAGAAAGAAGAAAATCTCTCCCACAAAGTCTCCTGCCAATCCATGCAATGCTAGAACACCTCCTTACAATTTCTCTTAAAATCTCCTCTCCAATCTCTCCAAAAGGGTAGAAATCTACATTTCTACTCCTATTCTAAAAACCCTAAACATTCTCCACACTTTTCCCAATCTCTCCAAAAGGGTAGAAATCTACATTTCTACTCCTATTCTAAGAAACCTAAACTTTATGCACACTTTTCTAACATTTGTCTCATATAAATCCNTGTTTATGGTATTTAAAGCATCATATGATAAGTTAGAATCAATCATATGCCCTAATGAAATTTCCTCACTTAATGGAGTGAGTTGAGGTTGGTTCATTCCAAATTGGTTCAACTTCCTTGATATTCCGACAACTTGAGATGCAAGAATTGTAATCACATTTAAATCATGAACACTGGCTACTTTTTTAGGATGTCTTGTAGAGAGCCACTGAAATTCATTTGCAGCCATATTTTCAATTAATGCATACGCTTCATCAAATGGTTTTGACCTTAATAATCCACCAGCAGCAGCATCAATTATAAACCTAAGGGATTCTACTAAACCATTATAAAAAGTTTGAATGATTAACCAATCAGGCAGAGCATGATGTGGACACTTTCTTAAGAGTTCCTTAAATCTTTCCCAGGCTTCGTATATTGATTAACCTTCATACTAACAAAATGAGATAATATCTTTTCTAAGCTTAGTATTCCTTGAAGGTGAAAAAAATTTAGTTAGGAATTTCTGAGTTAACTCCTCCCAATTTTTAATAGAGCCAGGTGTTAATGAGTATAACAACATTTTAGCCTTATCCCTTAGTGAGAAAGGAAAAAAGCCTTAGTCTGACAGCATCATCTGACATACCGTTATAATGAAATATAGCACAAATTTCTATAAAATTTAGATAATGTCGAAATAAGGATCCTCCAAGGAGTTCCCCCAAACTGATTGTTCTGCACCAGTTGGATAATCTCAGGATTTATTTCAAACGAATCAGCTTCTACGTCTGGGTTTTGTATACTTGAGTGAATGTCATCTATCATAGGATTTACGTAATCCCTCAATGAAGTATGATGATTTTTCAAGTTATTATATTGAAAGTTTTCCATTTTCATTTCTAGTTTTTCGAGTCTTCTTTGTATTTTTATTTTTTTATTTTTTCTTCAAACTCGGGATCATAAGGCAAAAGTCCTACAGATCCTTTGTTTTGCATACGCAACACAACAAATAATACATTAACAATTAAACAAATAACAGATGAAATATATTCAACACAACAAAATATTTTCACGAACACCTTATTTTTCATAAAAATAATTTTTTTTCAACACTTTTTCATATAAAAACACTTTTCACACAAAACAATTTTTACAACATTACAGATTTCCAAGTCTAAGCCTAATTACTTCAACAAAAATTCTCTTAAATTTCTTACCGAAGCTTCCCCGACAACGATGCCAAAAACTTGACAGCGACTTTTTATATACCTAAAAATACACGAATTTGACACCACTACTAGAAAATTTAAATCTCCAGCAACGACGCCAAAAACTTGATGCAGCTTTTAATATGCAAGAATTTATGAACCCAAATTTATATATTTATAATGATTTTCTAAAGTCACAATTTCAAACGCAAGTATACGTATCGCTCAAGTAATACAGGGCTCTAGTGGAGTCCCGTTTATTGATCCCACAGGGAAGCGAGGGAAGAGGTCCTTAGTCAACTTCTAGTCTACTACAATTAGTCCTTAGTTTGGAATGTCAATTAAAATGAGGTTTTATCTAGCAACTACTCCTAAATGCAAGTTTTAAATGTAAATATAGTAACTATAACTAAATGCAAATGTCAATTCTAAAGAGACACCTTTCTGCAGGAACTGGTTTGGAGAATTTTGAGAAAATAAAAACTAGTATTCTTATGCAATGAATCGGATAACATAAAGAAATGAGATACATTAAATATTGTATGTGTCAAATAGGAGCAATCCTACTCTTTACCCTTTGGTCCAGGCATAAAGAACATTAACTAATCTTATGCTTATTTACTGAATCTGTGGCTAGGCTGGGAGAAATCCGGCTCTCACCTTGGAGCTCCCATGTTCCCTCACCTGAGGGCTAACATCTCCGCTTCAGTACTCAAATAATAGGACTGAATTGGGGATTTTATTCTGTCACCCTAAAATCTCCAATTCTACGTCCATCAAAGTATATTTCCCTATTTATTTGCATTCAACTCCCATAAACTTAACCATCCATGGAATCTAAATGTGGTTCTACTTTGTTGAGAATTACACAGCCCTCTTGGGTCTTAATGCAATTACAACAAATTTTAACACTACAACGTGTCTTTATTGTAATGTAAATAAAGTGCAAGTAAAAACCATCACATTTATAATTAAATCTGCTTCTAACATGCATCAAAAAATCCTAAACATAAATTCTACTCATTACAAAAGAAAAGTAAAATGAAAACAACGGTATAATCTTCTCATATCATTATTTTCAAACAAGAAGAGAGAGTAAGAGAAACACATCACAAAGCACGAAGAAAACACAATGGAAAACTTCATTTCATCAAAGCAAATCCACTAAATAAGTGTTTACAAAGCCATAAGATAATGAAGAACACAATACTTAGTTTTTTCTCTTTGAAAGAAAGACGAATATCTCTCCCACAAAGTCTCCCACCAATCCATGCAATGCTAGAACATCTCCTTACAAATTCTCTCAAAATCTCCTCTCCAATCTCTCCAAAAAGGTAGAAATCTACATTTCTACTCCTATTCTAAAAACCCTAAACTTTCTCCACACTTTTCCTAACATTTCTCTCACAAAAAACCCTCTTTTTCTAACTTAAATTAGTTCTTTTAAAGTGTAGGGATGAAGTTTGAAGAGTTGTCATAAGAATCCTTTCAAAAAGCATCCAAATATGTTGAATTTCGGCCTATAACAGCCAAAAGTTGGTCCATAGTCGTCTCGAGCGTCGTCGTCGGGCTCGAGGGCGCCGTCGGCAAGCTTCTCTGTCATTTTTCAGTCTTCACGGGTAAATCTTGCCTTCAGCATTATTTTGGGCGTCGTCAACGAGCAGACTACGCAGCAACACCGTTTCGCTCCGTCTAGCTCTGTTTTAGCTCTGTTTTGCCCCATTTCAGTTGTGTTGTATTCCTAACAGATAGCCCTATAAAATAAGCATAAAAAAACCTTTCTTTAAATTTAAATCTCATTCAAAAATATGCAAGAAGTGTAAAAGAGATTAAGCATCGAAGACTTATTGAAAGGTGATAGGGCAAAATTTCATTTCTTGCTCGTTTTTGCTCCAAATTGCACCGTTTTTGCATCTTTTTGCTCCAATGACCATAATTCATCATACATGCAACAAAACATCAAAAATACCCTTTTTTAAAGTGCAATATCATCAAAATAGTGTAAAATAGGTGTAAAAATCTCAACATATTTTTCTTTGGTCACTAGCCTTGACCAAACCCAAGATTTGGTCATTTGCACCCACTTGGACCAAAGCACTAAATGTGACCTAACCACCCTAAAGAAACCAAATTAACTCCACCCCAGCCATTAGTTGACCCCTATGCCTGAGCCAAAATACCTCTAACCACCTAAACTAAGCTATGGACCAAATGTCCCCCAAATTAAGTGATTTTATTCCCAAAAATACACATGCTTAAGATATCTTTGCCAAATCAAAATAAATTTGCATCNTTCTAACCTAAATTTGTTCTTTTAAAGTGTAGGGATGAAGTTTGAAGAGTTTCCACAAGAATCCTTTCAAAATGCGTCCAAATACGATGAATTTTGCCGGTTATGGGTCATCCCGGGCGCCGTAGGCGGGCAAACTGCGCAGCTCCACCATTTAACTCAGTTCGGCTCCATTTTAGCTCTGTTTTGCAAATAGCCCTGCAAAATAAGCATAAAAACAACATTCCTTTAAAGTGTAATCTCATTCAAAAATATGCAAGAAGTGTAAAAGAGATTAAACATCAAAAGACTTATCGAAAGGTGACAGGGCAAAATTTCATTTCTTGCTCGTTTTTGCTCCAAATTGCACCGTTTTTGTTTCTTTTTCTTTAGAAGTCCATAATTCACCATACCTGAAATAAAACATCAAAAATACCCTTCTTTAAAGTGCAATATCATCAAAATTAGTGTAAAATAGGTATTATGAAAATCTCAACATATTTTCCTTTGGTCAAAATCCCCCAAACTTAACTATTACTTGTCCTCAAATAATTTTAGTACTACATAATAGTTATGATCTATTATAGTAAAGTTTTAATTTAGAAATACTATAAGTTTGATTTAACTAAATACCATAGTGAGATTTTATAAAGTTTTAATTCAGAAATACTATAACTTTGATTTAAGTAAATACCATAGTAAGATTTTCAGAGGGTAAAGTTTTAATGCAGAAATACTATAAGTTTGATTTAAGTAAATACTATAGTAAGATTTTCAAAAAAATTTCAAGCATTAAATTAACTCTATAGGTACAAGATTATCTAGTCATCAAGTTTAAGAGTTCTAGTTTTCTGTTCATTTCAAGAATGACTATATTGTTATCTAGTCTTCAAGTTTAAGAGTTCTAGTCTTCTATTCATTTCAAGAATGATTATATGTTTAATACCAAGTCACTTAGAATATTCAAATGATAGGAACTTCATGAGAACACTACTAGTAAAAGATGTTAATTCATAAATATAAGTTCAGGAATGTATTTAGGTTTTCCCTTTAATTAGGTCCAGTGAAGCCAATTTTTGATTAGGTATCTTCTCAAGCTTCTCCTCACTTTTATATCTTTTTCTTTCTTTTCTTTTCTCTTTTTCATTTGGATTATTTTCAATCCTATATATTTTTTCTTTTCTTTTCAGGGATTGTTGTCAATCCTTTCTTTTTTCATTTTTCAAGTGAANGATTTTCAAAAAGAATTCAAGTAATTGAATTAACTCTGTAGCCACAAGATTATTTAGTCATCAAGTTTAAGATTTCTAGTCTTCTATTAATTTCAAGAATGACTATATGTTGCAATATTAAGTAACATAGAATACCCAAAGAACTCTACTAGTAAAAGACCTATTCCATAAATATAAGTTCAGGAATGTATTTAAGTTTTCCTTTTAGGTAGGTACAGTGAAGCCAATTTTTGATTAGGTATATCCTCAAGCTTCTCCTCACTCCATAATTTTTTTCTTTCTTTTCTCTTTTCATTTGGATTGCTTTCAATCCTATATATTTCNAGAGTTCTAGTCTTCTATTCATTTCAAGAATGACTATATATTGCAATATTAAGTCACTTAGAATATTCAAAATATAGGAACTTCATGAGAACTAACTAGTAAAAATGCATTCCATAAATATAAGTTCAGGAATGTATTTAAGTTTTCCCTTTAGGTAGGTCCAAGTGAAGTCAATTTTTTATTAGGCATCTCCTCAAGCTTCTCCTTACTTATATATTTTTTTCATTTAGATTGCTTTCAATCCTATATATTTTTCTTTGNCAATCCTTTCTTTTTCCTTTTTCAACTGAGGATTACTATATCTGGATAGCCTTTAATGATTTTGAACTTCACTTTTTTTTCCTTAAAATTGAAACTCAAAAACTATATTTGGATAGCCTTTAATGATTTTGAACTTCACTTTTCTTTCCCTAAATTTGAAACTCAAAGTATTCCTTTACCTTATAAATATTTCATAGTTTTTACATCATTGAGCCCCAATCTTTTCTTCTCGATAATTTCTAAGATTCTTAATATTTCAAAATATAGTTTTCTTTACTTTAAATAGTTAACTATAGTCTACTTCAAAATATAGTTTCCTTTACTTTAAATAGTTAACTATAGTCTTATTCTTTTATACTATATATCTTAATCTACAAAATTATGTTTCATTACAAAAACATTCCCTTAAATCTACCATAATATTTAAATATCTACAAAATATAGTTCTCTGAATCTTCACTACATGAAATCATATAAATAATTTTTGAAAATATTGAAATAGAGGACATCTAATAGTCAATCTTTTTCTTCCCTCTCCCAAACTTAACAAAAATATTTCTTTAAATCTACCATAGTATTTAAATAGTTACAAAAATATAGTTACCTGAATTAAATTTACTTTCTTTAAATCTACCATAATATTTAAATAGTTACAAAAATATAGTTACAGAATTAAATTCACTATATAGATCATATTAATAATTTTTGAAAATATTTAAATTGAGAACATATAATAGTTAATCTTTTTCTTTCCTCCCTAAATAATTTTTTAAAATATTGAAATAGAGGACATCTAATAGTTAATTTTTTTCTTCCCTCCTAATAATTTTTGAAAATATTTAAATTGAGAACATCTAATAGTTAATTTTTTTCTTCCCTCCCTCAAACTTGCATTTTTAAATATTTCACAATTTAATTCCATAAAATGTAGCACNTAAATCTACCATAATATTTAAATATCTACAAAATATAGTTCTCTGAATTAAATTCACTACATAAAATCTTATAAATAATTTTTGAAAATATTTAAATTGAGAACATCTAATAGTTAATTTTTTTCTTCCCTCTCCCAAACTTGCATTTTTAAATATTTTACAATTTAATTCCATAAAATGTAGCAGGAAGGAAAAGTAATTGAATTTACTAGCTACTGCAACATCCTATCAAATTTATATGCAAGCATAATCAGGATGGAATGACAACAGGAGTAAGTAAATTAGGCATAAAACATGCTTGCAAAAATATTAAACTAAAAAGAAGTATATTCAATTTAAAATTTCATTTTTCTTCCTACCCCCAAACTTGATTTTTAGCATGTATAACATTTAGTGCACAAAATATAAGTTGGAAGAAAAATAGTTTAAAAATTCTATCAACCACAAATTTCTATCAAACACATCTACAATTATTTATTAGGATAGAAAACATGAGTAGAAAGTAAATCTAAACTAAACATGCTAGAATGAAATTAACTAAACAAACTTCTAATTAGCATAACATGGATCAACATTGGAATACAAAAATGTTCTTCAATTTATAAATTGTAACACAAACACAAACATAAACACACAACACAAGATAAATGAGGTCAATTCTTCCTCCATCTCATTGCATCTCACTAACTTACTTCCAATTTCTAATGGAATCCCTACAAAAATATATTTGGTGTCTATAAATAATTTTATAGATTCAAATCCCAAAGATAAGATTATCCCCGATATATTGGTTCTCGAGCACCAACATCAGACATCACCATATCCCAATAATTAAGCACCTCTAGCAGTTATAAGTACAATGTAAAAAGTTACTCATCAAATAGGTTTGCANTGACCTCCCTGTATCTTGGATGTAATCCTCACTTTAGTTGTAAAACTCAACATATTTTAACAAATCAATTGGAGAGATTGAAATAAATTAAGATCGAAGTGAAAAGATCATCACAATTTCTTAAACATTTTCATGGCTTCACCAATTCAAATAACCATTTCACAAATCTCAAGATAAGGAGGAAAACAGAAAAAACTATTCATATCTCATGGGGAAAACACAACAAAACTTGGAATTCATACATAAAATTAAAGTCATACAAACTACAACAAGTAAATAACTTATCTCTAATTTCTCCCCAAGAACACTCCTTGAAGTTCCTCTGCATCTCTTCCTTTCTTTACAGCACACAGAATTCCTCTTCGAAGTAGCAAGGAGGAAGAAATCTCTCACTTTCCCTCCACTCTTACAATTTCTCGAAGAATTCCTCACAATATTGGAACCTTTCTAATCTCTAGGAACTCTCTTTAGCACTTCCTTTACTCCCTAGATTCTTTCCCTCCTTTTCCAGGCTCTCCAATTTTCGGCCAAAATAGTCTTTTAAAGTTGTGGATGAGCTTTCTCAAGAGTTGCCTAAGCATCCCTTCAAAATCTGGCCTTATCCAAAG
>JXCR01104447.1:2929-24298 GCA_002079205.1 Phalaenopsis hybrid cultivar | reverse complement strand
TCTTCCTCCACTCCTCAGACATCTTTTTAGTTTTTAAAATAGTATTAAAGAGTTTAGTAAGCAAAGAAATTCTCAAGTTTCTTAAATATTTCTACACTTCAATTAGAATTTCATCAAGTTTTACAGACTTTCCACACANGACATCTTTTTAGTTTTTAAAATAGTATTAAAGAGTTTAGTAAGCAAAGAAATTCTCAAGTTTCTTAAATATATCTACACTTCAATTAGAATTTCATCAAGTTTTACAGACTTTCCACACTTCATTTTCTTTTAAGTCTCATCAAATTTTTTTAGTAATGGGATGATAAAAATTAAATATTTTATTATTATTAACATTATTAAGATAACTAAGGTCGATCACATTTTCAGAAACTTTATTGAAAAATTTATCAAAACAACTCACCCACTTACGTAAAACTTTTTTTTCCTAAGAAAAACACTTTTTGATTTTCATCTTTAATACAATTGAGTTAAGTTCGTGCTTCTCTTTTCTCTTTATTTAGCNAACTAAGGTCGATCACATTTTCAGAAACTTTATTGAAAAATTTATCAAAACAACTCACCCACTTACGTAAAATTTTTTTTTCCTAAGAAAAACACTTTTTGATTTTTATCTTTAATACAATTGAGTTAAGTTCGTCCTTCTCTTTTCTCTTTATTTAGTTAGTTTATACATATAAGTATCTAATTTATTATAAAGATTACTAAGAGCAGTATTTTTAGCGTCACAGATTATTCTGTTAGACTCCATACGTGTAATTTTATGATATTCCCAGTTATCTAAGCTTTTATATTTAAATTAGTTTTTATAACTATTCATATACTTTTTCTTTTCTTACACATTATTATTCCGCCACTAACTATTTTTATTAATAGAAATTTTCCTTTTGATTCTTCAAGTTCATCTTTTGCCACTTGTTTAATGGTGTCAGTTACTTTTATATCACATATAATTTGCTTCTTCATGAGCATACCAAATCTTGAAATCTTGTAGTTTACTCATAAAAATAAGTTTATTTGTTTTTTTAGATGCTCCATCTAATTCTATGATAATGATTCATAACATTATTTATTCTATAACATTTTATTTTAAAATCCACAACTAATAATCGATATTGAGTATTTAAATTCTCATTTGAAATGATCTTACAATCATTATATTCTAGACCATCTCTTTTTCTCGTAAGAAAATAATTAATTTGTGTTTTATAAGATCCATTTTTTAAAATAATAATATGTCCTTATTTTTTCTTGAATAATATTTTAGCAATAACAAAATCATATGTTAAAGCAAAATCAAATATGAATCTACCTAATGCCTTGTTCATTAATCTGTCCAAAATCATAGTCACCATGAATATTTTTAAAATCTTCTACCACTCTACCTACATGCCCATTGATATCTCTTATAAAAATTCTTTCTTAAAGATGTATCATCTGTATTAGTTTTTCTAAGTTATTCCAAAAATTTTTTAGAACTTATATCTAAACCTATTTGAGGAGCATAAATACTTAAAATATTAAAAATTTTAGTACCGACAACAATCTTAAGGGCTATAATTTTATCTAATTTTATTATTTTTTATAACATTATCTTGCAAACGCTTATCTATAATTGCACCTACTTCATTTCTAGTGTGAATCCTACCTCAATATCAAAGTTTAAAACCTAGGCTCTCAATCTCTATAGTCTTTTCTCTAACCCATTTTGTTTCTTTAATACATAAGACATTTATCTTTCTAAATATCTTTCTATGAGTCGTAATATCAATTAATTTCACTAATTTACGCGTGACAATATGTATATTCCAAGATTTTATTCTAATATTAGTTTCATGGACTAACTTTTTTAATTGTATCCGTTTGCAATGTGAGAATCTTACTTATTTGTCACCCCTTGGCACCGGTATAGCGGTCATTGCACACTTTTCACTGTATTGAGACTATACAACGCGTTGCTTTCAGAGACAATTTAGCATTTATACAAGAATCAAAAAGATTCATGACATATTTTTTAATAAATTTTACGCTGGTTGGCAACTACCTAACACGCCATTCACTTTTTACACCTGGGACTTGGGATCCGACAATGACAGTGTTTTATGGACTAGTTTCTTTTATTGCGTCATGAAGGATAAAGATGTGAAACTAATATTTTGCGATTTTTATCTTAAAGAGGTGAAATTAGGAAACAAGCCAACCACCTACTTTAACAAGAAAGGCTGACTAATTATAATTAAAAAATTTGAGGAATGCACAATAAGAGAATATGATGGAATACAATTAAAAAATCAGTGGGATCAGTTGAAAAAGAGATTGAAAAAAATGGCAAGAGTTAAAGCAGAGATCCACAAGCTTGAGTTGGGATATAGTAAAGCCAACCATCGATGCGTCAGAAGAATGTTGGGCGAAGAGATTGTAGGTGATAATTTATGAAACGTTCAGTTCTTATTATTTTTTTCAATTACATCAATATGTCATCCGTTAATTTGTAGGTCATGCCAAATGTCAAAAAATTTAAATTTAGCGACATTGGACCCAAGCTTGAAANAGTAAAGCCAACCATCGATGCGTCAGAAGAATGTTGGGCGAAGAGATTGTAGGTGATAATTTATGAAACGTTTAGTTCTTATTATTTTTTTCAATTACATCAATATGTCATCCTTTAATTTGTAGGTCATGCCAAATGCCAAAAAATTTAAATTTAGCGACATTGGACCCAAGCTTGAAGTAAAGTTGAATTGTATGTTTGGTGAAGTTGTGGTCACAAGTGATTATGTATGAGCCCCAAGCGAGAGAGAGTTTGCTGGCATGGTTGAGCATGTAGATGCCGAGCAAATTGCTAACTCTAATTAAGACCCCACATCTAATTTTAATAAAGTTGAATCTGCTAGTCGATCCAAGCTTCTTAGTGTTGAGAAAAAGAAAAAAGATGATGCAATTTTCATTAGAAACTAATATTTATAGTTGGTTGCTTCATGCGCTAATGACCCCAACGCATCATAAGCAAATTCTATTTAGCAAGTGATGCGAATTCAGGAAGCAACTTCAGAAATTTACGATATGTCGTTTTACTTGTTCTCTATGAAGTTATTTGACAGTATTCTCGAGATGTGGAGAGTTTCATTGGAGGAGGGATTATCTCGTCACATTAATCGCCTGAATTTTAAAAACCAATATTATGATAATATTAATTGTTGTTTTAATAACTTTATTTAAAATTTTGATTTTTGTATTACTATTTGGTGATGTGTAAGTTTCTATTATATAATATTCAAACTGGATATCTGTTTTCATATATGAAGTGAGCAATCAGGGTTGGTTTTGTTATAAATAACACAATACTATAAGGCAAAAATGACATTTATTCATAAACAACTACAGCATAACTGCTGCAAAACTGTACAAAACAAACAAACACAGTTGCTCGATAGTAATTTCTGTGCAGCAGCTTTCTGACACAATGGCTATGTAACAACTTTTTAATAAGCTATAGCTACCTCAAGCAGACCCTATATCTGAAAGAGTTAAAAGCATTCCATTCTTGCTACTTGTGTAGCATTGCCTATGTATATCCAAGCCCCTGATTCTTTAGAAAACCTCATTTCTTACATACTATGCTCGTTGATTGGATTTCATTGACATACCATATTCTTTTTTTTTTTGCCATCCAAAGCAGTTCATGATTATTTATTGCATCTATCTTCAAAGTGTTACTTTTTATCTGTTACTTTCATGTTAGAGTGCTCTGTCTAACTTTACATTCTCTTGGATTTTGTTTTTTCTGTTGAATGCCATTTTCTAAATGCAGGCTGAATTTAGAGCACTGGTTGGTATGGGTTATCAAACTTTACAGAGTCTCTTGCTCGACTTTTGCAAGTGGCAACCAAGTGAACGACTTCTGAATGCTCTTCTTGATATGCTTGTTGATGGAAAATTTGACATGCAGGCAAATGCAGTCATAAAGGTGTTTGTCTTTTTGATGCTTGACAAGATCGCGCTGCTTATAGAATATAGAGAGGAGTAACTTTGTTACCTCAAACATGTTTTCTTTTTGAACATTCTTTTTTATTTTTTTTTACAGAATGATGATGTGATTCTGCTTTTCTTTAATGTCCTACAAAAGGTTTGTATGTCCTATTTTATGTTGTATTTCTTTCTTGAGTTTTTTTGTTTCTAACTATTCATATGTTCTCGGTGGCAGAGCAGCATTTCACTGCAGCATTTTGGACTAGATGTCTTCCAGAATTTGTTGAACGATTCAATCACCAACCAAACTTCATGCTTTAGAGCAGGAGTTCTTACTTTTCTTCTTGATTGGTTTGCCATAGGAGAAAATTACAATTTGATATTGAAACTTGCTCAGCTAATTCAAGTCATTGGTGGGCATAGCATAGCTGGGAAGGACATCAGGAGGATTTTTTCTCTTTTACGTGATAAAAAGATTGGATCTAGACATAATAGCAGCTCATTGCTTTTGACGGGTATTCTATTCATGCTCAAGAAAAAAGGACCTGAGGCCTTTTTTGAATTCAACGGAAATCAATCTGTATGTTCTATATTTGACAGTACTTTTATAGTTTGATCTTTACTTTATTATCATCTTTAACATTTTCAATCATGCAAATTGGATTTTAATGGAGAAAAATAGTGTCTGAAAACTTATTAAATGGCTTCAGGATGCCAATCGGACATGATATAGTCCATTATAATCTTGTTCAATGATGATCAATTTCTTTTCGTTCTTACTTTCATCCCCTATGCTCATTTAAATGATGTAGTCATAATATTGTGCTTGATATGCTAGTCCTGTTTTGTTTTTCAAGTACACATAATTTTTATAGTTCTTTTTTTTTTAAATGTTTTTATATCAAATGTAATCTTATGCTAAGTACATGATGTCTGCTACCATAATTTTTGTCCACATTTTGAGTTAGCCTACTTGTATAATATTTAATAATGTTATCCCTATTTTTGCTCTTTCTTCTTTAATTCACTACATTTATGCTATCTGATAATCTTATTGAGCCCTTTGTTTTGCGTGATTAGACTATCTAAGGCCATTTCTACTACATTATTTTATTGGCGCTTCCTACAAATCTTCCAGTATTATATTTTCACCTTATAATTTCTCTTTTTACCACACATCCATGCATCTTATTGATTATCGTTTCTTCCATAATCGGTTATTAGTGATTTTTTTTTTGTTTCCTAACTATTTGATTTTTGTAAGATTTTTGTTCCCATTGTCCATTGTTTCTTTTTAATTTACCTTTATAATAATTTTTAAGATGAGATAGTATTAGGTTGTATCATGTTAAATAGGTAGAAATCTTATTGATGTAGAAATATAAAGTGGTGGGTCCGTCCTCTCCAATAAGCTTAAGTTTTTGGCTTGAAGAATTTGCTAGACTCTTTTTATTTCAAACCTAACTTTGAGCCCCCTTTGGTTAATAATTCATAACAAATTGTAACAAGGCTAGTTTAGATGAGATTGGTAGTCATTTGGCTTTTGTCCCCCATGGGACTCGGGTGCTTTGGTCCTTATTTCAGAAGTAGTTGACTCCCTTGTTGGCGGAATGTGGTTGAGTGAGTTTTTGATGCATTTCAATTTATGATATTAAAAAAAGGAGCTATAGTGATGAATGATGGCCGATGTGGGGAACTTTCACATTGGAGGAGTTACCAATGAATATGAGGGTAATGAAAAATGTGAAAATTTTGTTGTTGTTTAAATACTTTGTACAGGTATCTTCATTTTTTTCTATAATAGATCTCTTATATAATAGATTGGTGATTTTATCTATTTGAAGGCTTTGTTTAAAATAACTTCTATTTAGTGTTGAATCTTTTCTTTTATTGTTCTTTAACTGGGGCAGTAATAATATGCGTATTACAGATAATATGTGACTTGCATTTTGTATGCAAATCTCATTCATTTGAGTGAAACCTTCTTTAATACCAGTTTGCATTACAAATCAGAACAGCTGAGTTTGCTGAGGTAAGAATTTCGATTTTTTGGTATTCAATCTTGTTGGCATGGTTGATTGAGCACACATTTTTCGGATGAGAGTACAATAGGCGTCAAGATTGATAAGGGAAATGAGCTGGTGTTACTTGCACTAGTGAGGTAGTAATAGAGGGTTGATGATAGCACAGATGGTGGGAAACATTGGTTTGTTTGGGGCTATTTTTTCATTGTTTTGTTTTTTGGATTGCTGTCATATTTTCATTTGACATCTGCTTTCCTACTGCTTATCAAAAACCTCATGGTGGGAAACATCCTTTTCCGATCATAACTGCTGAAATGTGATAGCTATGAAGAAGTTGCTGCCAAACTCTTTTAAGTAAAAAGTTATAATACTCGAATATAATTAAAAAAAATTCTTTCTTTACAATAGTTATACAACTAAGTTTACAAATAGCTGGAATCTCCCCATATGAATTCTACGATGGAAGGGAGTATCCCATATGAATTCTACGATGGAAGGGAGTATTGGAAAATATTAAACTAATTGTTGTGAAGCAATATCAAGGTAAGTAGTGAATAAAGAAGGGTGAAAGAGTAGTACTGATGGAAAGGGAAGTAATAGTGGGTTGGGAGAGAGGAATGTTGAGGTTCGAGGAGTTGATATGCTCAATAGGCTTAGGGATGTTTTGTTGATGTCATATGAATTAATAATTTTGTTGGTGTCATTGTGAAATTCTAGTGTTATCCCCTTATTTCTTTTACATAATATGCAATGTGTTTCATGTTTCTTTGAGATATATTGGGCTATGATAAATAAAACTTGTGCCTGTCAAATGAATTTCTTGTTTCTTAAATTTCTCTAGATTCTACAATGAGGGTTATTTAGAGCCTTGTGATGGAGGACTTGTTGGGTGTTATTCTTTTGCAAATTTAATATTAGATATGACAACTCGTGCAACAATCTCATAAAATTTGCTTGGTTTTCGCTTATTCTTAAACAATTTTGCACTACATTTGATGAAGATTGAAAATGATAGGAAATTAATACGGTCAAAAAATTTAATTGCCTTCTATTAGAAGACAACAACTAGAAATTTTTTATAAGAAAGTGACACACATGTTTTGAAATTTGCACACATTTTAATAATTAGATTGTGCTTGTTTAATTAAATTCATCCTCTCTTCAAACCAAAACATACAAGTTGAAAAAAGAAAGCATTAGAAGAAAAAGAGTTTATCAAAAAGCAAGTTTCTCCTCTTGTAAGGAACTAAGCTATTTTGGAGAATTGATCCTAGGATAAGATTTTAGAGCTTGTTGAATCTCTTGTAGGGTTGGCAATCCAGATGAAATACTACAAATCAGAACAAACGCATCATCTCAGGTAGCTTCTCCTTATCATTGCTTGCTAGCATCACCAATGCTAGTTGCTCAGGCACCTTTCTCATAGCCTATAGGAATGCAACACGATGCACGATAGCTTCTATCTTCGTTTGAGTACTTGTCATTGCTGACTCATTTAATGACATAAGTATGCTTCCCGCCCTTCTTAAATGTGTAGGTGTTGTGGTCAGCATGAGGTGTACTCTCGTCATATTTCCACAATTGACTTAATACAATATGACAAATAGTCATAAAATCACACTAAACTTGTTCTTGTAGCTTATTTCTAGTTGAAAATTTCACTTGGCATCTCTGGTTGACACAATTCATTTCTCTTCTGCAATCAAATCAGAGAATATGACTTGAAATGCTTCTAAGTAGTGCGACTTAATTTTTCCATCATTTACGTAGACATCAAATTTTCATAACTGCCTCAATTTATAATGAGACTTCACACTTTCCTCTTCAGAATCCAACTGGCATGGAATATGTTATGCCCGAGCCATTGTTGATCCCTCTTTAAACTTGATTTGGAGAACTGTTGAACCACAAGCGTCTCACCATTATTTGATGATAGTTGGTACTCTTTGATCTCATCCTTTGGGGCTTCACTTTTTGCCTCTTCCATTGCACCATGCTCGATAAAAAAAGTTGCCCTCTTATTCAAGCATTTGGATGCAACGTGTCCATGTCCATGACATGTGAAACATTTCTTGGTTGAAAATATTTTGGGAGTGTTGGTGTTGCCCGTCCTCATTTCCTTTTGTGTTGGCTTCGTTTTGCGAGGGGTAGGCTTGATGTGGCGACTCGTTTTAGTTTGAAGGAGACGAAAGGAAGAACCGAAGGAGAGAAGGCAAACAGATGGAAGAGGAAATGNGTGTTGGTGTTGCCCGTCCTCATTTCCTTTTGTGTTGGCTTCGTTTTGCGAGGGGTAGGCTTGATGTGGCGATTCGTTTTAGTTTGAAGGAGACGAAAGGAAGAACCGAAGGAGAGAAGGCAAAGAGATGGAAGAGGAAATGAAAAAAAAACGAGGAAGACGAAGTGAAAAGTCAGGGAAAACAAACAAAGAGAATAGAAAGTGAGGGGGCGAATGTTAGCGAGGTAAGTTCACCTTATGAATCGATACAAGAGGCAAATAACTTACCAAGAGAGCCAAAGTCGCGTGCGGGAGACGTCATCGAGCTTCGAGTGGCTAGTGTGCGAGCACAAAAGAAGCTGTGAGAAGGAGGAAACATGAGGAATAAGAGGCTGGCCAACCCTAATTTCAGCGTGTGAAATCATCTTCACCAAGGGGTGGAGCTCGAGTGCAGTTTGCGACTTGATTTGTTGGCCGAAGGACGTCATGCCCTTATCGAGAGGAAGAATGGAGAAGAAGAGCGGACAACTTGTGCGAAAGAGTCGAACAAATTCTCACAAAAGGGCTCTTTGCGTGGTGTTGGGCTTGGCCGAGCCTTGCTGCTCAGTTCGAGTGATCTAGGGCAGGAGAGAAGGGAGTAAGGTAATATACTTTAATAATTTCAGTTTTTATAATTAATTACAAAAATTTTATATTGATTTAATTTCAATCTTATTGTATAAAGATAATCAGTAATATAATAATAATAATAATAATAACAAATAAATTATATATATATAGGCCAGCTTCCTCAATGTGTTCACAGAATCTCTTTCTTGGCAACAACTTACTCTTATGAGAGCTGTCATTACTGATAATTAGTTCGTTGGAGGTGATTTAAATATGATTATGTCGATTACAGAGAGATGGGGTGGTGCTAAGGTTGACACAAGTCATATATATATATATATATCTGATGTCATCTCCCACGCTCGGCTCTGCTAGGGTTTCGACCCATGTCGAACCCTAGCAACCCTTACTGCAAGATCTTTTTTCCAGTGTCGNATATGATTATGTCGATTACAGAGAGATGGGGTGGTGCTAAGGTTGACACAAGTCATATATATATATATATATTTGATGTCATCTCCCACGCTCGGCTCTACTAGGGTTTCGACCCATGTCGAACCCTAGCAACCCTTACTGCAAGATTTTTTTTCCAGTGTCAAAGTCGTCGTTGTTGTCCTCTCCATCGTCGTCTTCTCTCATATAGCGTCTCGTCGCCTTTGTTCGATGCCGACTGCGGCTCGTGTCTCGTCGTCTCTCCGACAGAGTTCACATCTCATCGTTCTGTTCGACGAAATCTCACGGAAGACGGGAAGTGGTCGCCTCGTTTCCTCCGTCTTCTCGACTCAGCTCGACAGCTCGACTCCACCAAGTTTTGGTCTCTTCGGTTCCTGACATGGCCTCTGACTGACTTGGTAGGGCTTCTAAGCTGTGATGGAGCTTCCTTCTTCTTCAGTTGAACCTGGCAAAGCCTCATTTGCCCATGTGGTGGGTAATCCTCAAATGGAAACGACGGTTGTCTTCCTCTCAAGTTATAAGAAAAAGTGAGAAAACAACACTCTCTTTTTCGGAGTTAGAAATTTCAACCANACGGAAGACGGGAAGTGGTCGCCTCGTTTCCTCCTTTCGTCTTCCTTCTCGACTCAGCTCGACAGCTCGACTCCACCAAGTTTTGGTCTTTTCGGTTCCTGACATGGCCTCTGACCGACTTGGTAGGGCTTCTAAGCTGTGATGGAGCTTCCTTCTTCTTCAGTTGAACCTGGCAAAGCCTCATTTGCCCACGTGGTGGGTAATCCTCAGGTGGAAACGACGGTTGTCTTCCTCTCAAGTTATAAGAAAAAGTGAGAAAACAACATTCTTTTTTTCGGAGTTAGAAATTTCAACCATGACTGACAAATTCAAGTTTGCTCTTATTGGAAAATTTCAGTGGGGGCACCCACCTATGAAAGTTATCAGGAAAAGTTTTGATGATCTCAAATTAGCTGGAAAGTAGAAAGTGAGGCTCATAGATGAGAGATATGTATTGATTCAATTAATCGTGACTGAAGACTACACACGGATTTTCTCCAAAAAAATATCTCAGCATTGCTGGTAAATCAATGAAGCCACTCAAGTGGTTTCCTGATTTTGACCTTAATCATGAACTTTCTACTGTACCGGTATGGTTCAGTCTATCAGATCTCAAGCTGCACTTTTTTCATCATTAGATTCTTTACTCTATTGGGGTCATATTTGGGGACCCTATGAAACTAGATCCACCAACTTTTAACCTAACCAGACCTTCTGTTGTCAGAATACTTGTGGAAAGAGATATTACTTTACATGATGTACTGAAGTCTGATTAGACACAACTCATAATGGATATTGACAACAAATCGTCATGTAGAATAGACCGCCTTACTGTTCTCATTGTAAGATGTTTTGGGCATACGCTTGAAAAAAGCGAACAAATCGTCATGGTGAATAACGATGGATTTAATCCCATTATTCTTGACATATTTGTTCCATCTTGAGAGAAAGCTACCACATGACAGATTTTGGATATCGCTAAAGATCAGACACCTACCATCCCTGCTGAGAAGGTGCAAATCGATTCTTTACCCAACATCGCAGTTCCTTATAAAGAACATTATACTACAGGTAAAGATCCAAAAGTGCTTATACCACTCACTGTTATTGAAGAAGACTCACTTACATGCCAAGACACACGAGAGTGCTTCTTTGATCCAATCAAAGATCTGTTGGTACAACAAGGGGTTACTTCAAATGTTAAACATCCTGCACATGTCCGACACACTTTAGACCAATCCACTGATCAGGCGAGCCAATCTTCGGATGAAGAATGATAGGTCTATTCTAGGAGGAAGAAGAAGACTGGAGGCCGACTCGACCTTGGAAACTTATTGGATGATACTTTGGTCACTACTGGCAATGACACTCACCTTACCAATTTATTATCTTGCTCCTTTTCTAGAACTAGAGGTAGAGACAAGAAAATTGGGTCGCTCTCTAGCTACATGATACTGCGCTTTTTTGACATTTTTTGTTTTTTTATTTAGGTCTCTTGTATTTTTCTGTAATTTCTATTTTTTTGGAACCTTTTGTTTGTTATGANGAAAGTAGAAAGTGAGGCTCATAGATGAGAGATATGTATTGATTCAATTAATCGTGACTGAAGACTACACACAGATTTTCTCCAAAAAAATATCTCAGCATTGCTGGTAAATCAATGAAGCTACTCAAGTGGTTTCCTGATTTTGACCTTAATCATGAACTTCCTACTGTACCGGTATGGTTCAGTCTATCAGATCTCAAGCTGCACTTTTTTCATCATCAGATTCTTCACTCTATTGGGGTCATATTTGTGGACCCTATGAAACTAGATCCACCAACTTTTAACCTAACCAAACCTTCTGTGGCCAGAATACTTGTGGAAAGAGATATTACTTTACATGATGTACTGAAGTCTGATTAGACACAACTCATAATGGATATTGACAACAAATCGTCATGGAGAATAGACCGCCTTACTGTTCTCATTGTAAGATGTTTTGGGCATACACTTGAAAAAAGCGAACAAATCGTCATGGTGAATAACGATGGATTTAATCCCACTATTCTTGACATATCTGTTCCATCTTGAGAGAAAGCTACCACAGGACAGGTTTTGGATATCGCTAAAGATCAGACACCTACCATCCCTGCTGAGAAGGTGCAAATCGATCCTTTACCCAACATCGCAGTTCCTTATAAAGAACATTATACTACAGGTAAAGATCCAAAAGTGCTTATACCACTCACTGTTATTGAAGAAGACTCACTTACATGCCAAGACACACGAGAGTGCTTCTTTGATCCAATCAAAGATCTGTTGGTACAGCAAGGGGTTACTTCAAATGTTAAACATCCTACACATGTTCGACACACTTTAGACCAATCCACTGATCAGGCGAGCCAATCTTCGGATGAAGATTGATAGGTCTATTCCAGGAGGAAGAAGAAGACTGGAGGCCAACTCGACCTTGGAAACTTATTGGATGATACTTTGGTCACTACTGGCAATGACACTCACCTTACCAATTTATTATCTTGCTCCTTTTCTAGAACTAGAGGTAGAGACAAGAAAATTGGGTCGCTCTCTAGCTACATGATACTGCACTTTTTTGACATTTTTTGTTTTTTTTATTTAGGTCTCTTGTATTTTTCTGTAATTTCTATTTTTTTGGAACCTTTTGTATGTTATGGTTATTTTTGGGGAAGGGTGCCATGTTTGGGTCCTTCCACACAATCTTTATCTTTATGTATCCTTATTTTCTTTTATGGAACCTTTTGCTCGTATTCTGTTCTGCTAGGGTTTCGCCTCACGATNTTTGGGGAAGGGTGCCATGTTTGGGTCCTTCCACACAATCTTTATCTTTATGTATCCTTATTTTCTTTTATGAAACCTTTTGCTCGTATTCTGTTCTGCTAGGGTTTCGCCTCACGACGAACCCCAGCTTCAGCTACACGGATTTCTCACGTCGTTTATCGCCTTCATCGTCGACGTTGGTGCTCGTGTCGTCGCGCTGTCGCGCTTCTGGCGGCAGAACTGTGCTTCGCGTTCGTCGAGTCGTCTCGACGTGCGTCTGACGGTAGAGCTGTTCGTGCTTTGTATTCGTGTGGGCCTTCCGCTCTAGCTTAAGTTCAACACCTTTCTGCTCGACAACTAACCAGGTCTAAGCCATTAGTATGCAGCTTCCTTGCATTGTCTTGACTGCCTTTCTTCAATGCTGCTTTTCATTCCTCTCTTGGAACTGAACCTACTTCGGAGGTGGGCAAACCCTCCTATACTACAGTGGTTCACAAACGAAGCTTCCTTTTCCACCTCGCAGATAGTGCAGTATTCTCGTAGATTTACCATGATTCTGTTGCAGGAAATGACGATTGCAATCTAATCAATAAAGTTGAGAATAAGGCGGGCAAACCAACAATTTTTTCTCTAACGCTGAAATTTTAACTCGTGCAGGAAAATACAAATTTACACTAGTTGGAAAGTTTCAATTAGATTGCCCTAAGATGGAGATCACTAGGAAAGTTTTTTAAGATTTCAAACTGATTGAGAATTGATAGATGGGTCATTTCGACGGAATGCATGTTATGATACAACTGAACATAAAAGATGATTACACGAGAATTTTCTCAAAAAAATTCATCACAGTTAAGGGTAAACATGAAATTTCTCAAATGGACCCCTAATTTTGATCTCAGTCAATAACCTCTAATTGCATTTATCTGGTTCTCATTGCCTGAACTTAAGTTTCATTTCTTTGACCTACCTACCTTATATGCAATTGACACTATCCTTGGAAAACCTTTGCTTGTAGGCTTACCTACAGTTCATTTCTCAAGGCTCTCTATTGCAAATATTTTGATTAAATGAGATATTACACTATCAGATATATAGAAGAAGTATGACTTGGATCTGCTCACAATGGTTATTGGCAAAAAATTATTATGGAATAAAAACCTTACTACTGCAAACACTGCATAATGTTTGAACACCCTCAGGAGAAATGTTTCAGATTGCACCCACAGTTTAGAACCAATAGAAGCAGGAACACACTATTAGTGCACTTCGTGTGCTTGAACGCGCTCCCAACAAACTTGATGACAACCAACCTGAAGAGGGAATCACCGCAAGACAATAGTTGGTATCTGCCACTAGGATTCCTTCTTCTGACCATACTACAACGGATAATTTTCGAACAAAAAATCAGGAGTCTTGCCTACATTGGAACCTATTGCGACTTTCCTCCTGCTACGGTTCTAACATCAAATCAGACCGAGGATCACATGAGCCAATCTTAGATAAGAATGACAGATTTACACTTCTCGGCGAAAGAAGAAGACTGGGGGCACACTTCAACTTGGAAATTTAATGGATACTCTGGTTACTCCTGACAATGACACGACTTTTCAAAGTTTGTTATCTGACTCCGCTCCTAAAACTAGAGGAAGAGGCATGACTAAACTAATTCGTCCCTAACTACTTATTTTTTTCATGTTTTAAATTTGTTTTACATTTTATTGAATTTATATGTATCTTTTTGTTGGGGTATTACTGTAATTTTATTGTATGGGTAGGGTGCCTCTTTTGGGCTCTTCTCATACAACATTTATGTATCATTTCTATTTTAATAAAATCAACACTTGGGCTTTTCAAAAAGATTTTATTGAATTTGTATATATAGTGGCAGTGGGTTCTGTTAAATCAACACTCGTCCCTAGCTACTCATACAACATTTTATTGAATTTATATATATAGTGGTAGTGGGTTTTGTTAAGGTTTTGCTCGATGGCGATTCCCGACGTTGATTCCTCGATTTCTCTCTTTCTCTCCGTCGTCTCTCGCAACGACGTTTTCACGCCCTCGTAACTTTATCGACGACGCTCGCTCGCACTCGTCCTCCTTTCTACATTGCTCACTCGCGTCGTCTCTCCTCATCTGCAGTCGACAACGCTCGCTAGCAGCTCCTTGTTAGCCATCACAGCTCGCGTCGTCTCTCTCGCACTCGACGACGCCTCTTTCGCTCTGCCCGACAGACATTTTCCCCGAAGTTTGCTCGCTTTTTTCTAGCGGCTCGCCTAAGCGCTCCGGAGATGACCTCGACGATCGGTTCCCATGTCATTGCACTTGCCGACGACTTTCCTATTCTTACTCGTGCTCCACTTTCAGATCCAGAGCCTGGTTTTTGTATTGGCAAATCCAACAATGTTCCACAATCTTTCCACGAGGCTCTAGGAGGTGGTGGTGAGCACACTTTCATTATAAAGTTTGGTAAAAAAATGGGAGTCTGCTATCATTCTCACTAAGGTTGAAATAAGTACTCTCGCATTTTCTTGGCGTTTTGCTCTAGCACAGAAATTCTTTTATGGTCACCCAAATCTTAAGATCATTAGGAAAGTTGGAATATTGACTTTCTTGACGGTTGACATATACTTATTCAGCTATCTCATGATGTCGATTACACTCGTATTTTTTTCTCAAAAAGTTACTAAGATCGAAAACAGTTTTATGAAAATTCTAAAGTGGATTGTCAATTTTGATCCAAAAGCGGAGTACTCTGTCATTCCTATTTGAATAAAGTTTTCGCAGTTAAAATTACATCTATTAAACTTAAAAATTCTCTACTCCTTTGCAACTGCTTACGGTAAGTCTCTCAAGGTTGATAGTCCTACGTTTGCTGTCACCAGACTCTCAGTGACTTGTGTGTTAATTAAGAGAGATATCACTCAACCAGCTCTGGATGAGGTATGGATTGAAACCACTCACAACGGGTATTGATAAAAGGTTAAAATAGAACCACACCCTCCTTTTTGCTCTCATTTTAATATATTTGGTCACAGTTCTATTATTTATTATCGCTTGCATCCTCGTCTAAGGCCAGATATCGCTAAACATCAGCCACTACCATCCCTGCTGAGAAGGTGTTACTCATTCCTCTATCCAACAACGCAGTTCCTGATGAAGAACATATTATAGGTACAGATCCAAACGTGCTTATATCACTCACTGTTATTGGAGAAAACTCACTTAAATACCAAGACACACGAGAGTGCTAATTTGATTCAATAAAAGATCAGCTAGTACAACAAACTGTTGCTTCTAATGTTCAACAACCTACACATGTCCAACACACTTTAGAGCAATCCACTGATCAGGTGAGCTAATTTTCGGATGAGGAATGACATGTATATTCCAAGAGAATAAAGAAGAATGGAAGCCGACAAGAGCTCGGGAACATATTGGATGATTCATTGGTTCATACTGACAATGACACTATTCTTAACAATTTATTAGCTAGCTCCTTTCCTAGAGGTAGAGACAAAGCAAAATTGGGTCGCTCTCTAGCTATCTGATACTACGTATTTTGACATTTTTGATTTTCTGTTTTGGTCTCTCATGTAATTTTCAATATTTTCTCTTTTTGGAACCATTTGCATGTGGTGGTTATCATGCGATGAAGGTGTCATGCAGACACCCGCAGGAGAAATGTTTCAGGTTGCGCCCATAGTTGAGAACCAATAATCAAAAGCAGGAACACACTATTAGTGCACCTCATGTGCCTGAACGTGCTCCCAACAAACCTGATGACAACCAACCAGATAAGGGAATCTCCATAAGACAGGAGTTGGTGTCTGCCCCTAGGATCGCTTCTCCTGACTATACGACAACGGATAATGTTCGAACTGAAAATCAGGATAGTCCCGTTGCTCCTATTCAGGAAGCATCAGGTGCAAAGGTAACAATTCACACTTCACATACACTGGAACTTATCGCGGTGGCAATGACTGCCTTTCCTCGTACTGCGGTTCTAACATCAAATCAGATCGAGAATCACATGAGCTAGTCTTCAGATGAAGAATGACAAGTTTACACTTCTCGACGGAAGAAAAAGGCTGGGCACACTTCAACTTGGAAACTTAATAGATGATACTTTGGTGACTCTTGGCATTGACACGACTCTTCAAAGTTTGTTATCTGACTCTGCTCCTAAAACTAGAGGAAGAGACAGGATTAAACTGGGTCGTCCCTAACTGCTTGTTTTCAGCATGTTTTAAATTTATTTTACATTTTATTGAGTCTATCTATATCTTTTTGTTGGGATATTACTGTACTTGTATCGTATGGGTAGGGTGCCTCTTTTGGGCTATTCTCATACAACCTTTATGTATCCTTTTTTATTTCAATAAAATCAGCCCTTGGGCTTTTAATATATATATATATATATAGAAAGAAAGAGCTACACATGACTCTTTACGCGTTAGAAACATAGGCAATTACAAAATATTGGAGGGAAAAATGATCCCCGTTAAAAATAAAGAAAATATATATAGTCTTAGGAGTTCCTTTTTCCGCATTACAACTCCACCCAAAAATGAAATAAAGATGAAACAGAGGTAAATGTAAACCAAAATATACATGTATCCAACCAAAACATCTATCCAAAAATTGAAGTATACCCCATATGAACATGTATAACAAATGAAGCAGAAGGCAGCGCAAGTTGCAAGCCAAAAACCAGACGTCTTGAAAGCTGGAAGTAGCAGCAACGAGCAAATCCCAAATTTCAAAAACCTGCAGCTCAAAAACTGTGAAAATACTAAACAAACAAGAAGACAAGTGAGCAAAAAAAGAAAAATAATGCTCTAAGATCCTCCAACCCCATTCCAGAAATGCATATCATAAATAAGGAGCCACTCTCCAGTCCTAGAGAAAGAGTGGAAGACCCATATAAATTTGGAGCCATGAGCCTCCAAATCGAAGATATCAAGCCCGTTTACAGAAAAAAAGGTAAAGCTGGAACAATATACTTAACCTCCAATGCCCAACTCATTCATGATTCCAGAAAAATTACTGCAAATCCCATATGTCGTATCTCCACTAAATCCCCCAAGCCAAAATCCGATGTAAGACCCAACTCCAATGCCACCAAAACATGGCTAAAGTAAGGAACCCTGGGCCTCCCAAAATAATCATCTCATANCTGCAAATCCCATATGTCGTATCTCCACTAAATCCCCCAAGCCAAAATCCGATGTAAGACCCAACTCCAATGTCACCAAAACATGGCTAAAGTAAGGAACCCTGGGCCTCCCAAAATAATCATCTCATGNGATGTAGAACTTTGTCCATTTGTGGATTGAGACTTCTTGTTCTTGAATTTCCAATTCTTTTCATCTTCTTGAGGCTTAACTTGTAATGCTCCTTCAACGGCTCCTTCTTCCCTCATTGTATGCCTTTGCTCTTGTGCTTCCAAGGCACTCAAGAGTTCTGACAAACTAATCTTTGTCAGATCCTTTGTGTTTTCTAAGGTGGTGATGGTAGCCTCAAATATTTCAGGCACTGTTACAAGGATTTTCTGAACAATCATTGAATCCTCCAATGAAGAACCCAATAATTTGACACGATTCGCTATATTGAGTAGCCTGTCAAAGTAATCCTTTACATTTTCTGTCTCCTTCATCTTTTGCAACTCAAAGTCATGAATTAAATTCAACACCTGCATCCCTCAAATTCTCTCATCTCCCTTATACTCAGCTTTGAGATAATCCCAAATCTCTTTTGTTGTTTTTAATGACATAATTCAAGTGAAGATTGTGGAGAAAACTGTAGAAAACAGATAGGCTTTTGCCTTGGATTTCTTCATCTTACTCTTTTTTTGTTTTTTAATCTGTGACACAGTGGGATTTTCAGGAAGAGGAGGAATATAGTAGTCTTCTTCCACTGCTTCCCAGTGATCTAGGGCTTCCAGATAAGTCTCCATGCGTACCGCCTAAATCCGATAGTTCTCACCGTCGAACAAGGGTGGAACAATCGAGGAAAAACTGGTGTCAATCTCCATAACAGTCGCACACACACACAGACCCCTTAAGAAATGAGCTCTGATACCAATTGAATGTTTCTTGAACAAGAGAAAGAGGAGAAAGAAATATGAAGAAACTTGAATGTTCTACATTAAAAAAAAACAGCAGCACCTCTTTTTAAATTGCCACCCAATACAAAACAAAGAAAAAAGAAAGTGATTAATGCTTCCTAATCAGTGTCCATAAAAATAGCAAAAAGAAATCAAAACTTTAAAACAAGATTTAAAGAAAATTAAACTAATTCCTTAATCCTATGCAGTCCTAAGCAAATATTCCAACACTTTTTGTTCTTGGAGCAATCTCTTGCTCTTACTGAAGGGAGAGCTGCAGATAATTATACAAAATAATTGGTCACTGAGATATTCATACTAAGAAAAAACAATAAGGAATTGAATGAACTCGTGTCTGGTGGCTATAAAATGCAGCAGAATAATTCTATGAATTTTTTTACAAAGAATTCTTAGAGAGAAGGGGGGGGGGAATGGAGAAAACAAGACAAGAGGGTTTTAGGTCAGTTTCTTACGTAAGTTTATTCAAGACAGTCACGGATGTTCATTTCTACCTTCGAGGGTTGTATATAGGAGATTAAGTGGTGCTTCAGTCGTATCTCCCTCCTGAGATAGTGATTATCTTCCCTACCACATCCAGATAGTGGATGAAAATTCAAGATGCTTTTGATACTCAAACTAATGTTTAGTACAACTTTTCATTCCTAGACGGAAGGTTAATCATAAAAAACGATTCAAATCTTAGAAGATCTGCTTAGATTTTATGTGCTTGATTTTAGTGGATATTAGAAAATATACATGCCTTTAATAGAGTTTACTGACCAAAAGAAAATATGTTGAGATTTTCATACATATTTTACACTATTTTTTATGATATTACACTTTAAAGAAGGGTATTTTTGATATTTTGTTCTAGGTATGATGAATTATGGTCATTGGAGCAAAAAGATGCAAAAAAGGTGCAATTTGGAGCAAAAACGAGCAAGAAATGAAATTTTGCCCTGTCACCTTTTGATAAGTCTTTCAATGCTTAATCACTTTTACACGCAAGAAATGATATTTTGCCCTATCACCTTTCGATAAGTCTTTCGATGCTTAATATCTTTTACACTTCTTGCATATTTTTGAATGAGATTAAACTTTAAAGAAAGGTTATTTTCATGCTTATTTTGTAGGGCTATTAGTTAGGAACACAACGCAACAGAAATGGGGCAAAACGAAGCTAAAACGGAGCCAAACAGAGTGAAACGTTAGAGCTACGCAGTCTGCTCGCCGATGGCGCCAAAATGGCGCAGACAGCGAGATTTACCCGAGAAGACCAAAAAATGTCAGAAAAGCTCGCCGACGGCGCCCGAAACGAATATGGACCGACTTTTGGCGGTTATGGGCCGAAATTCAACATATTTAGACGCTTTTTGAAAGGGTTCTTGTGGCAACTCTTCAAACTTCATCCCTACACTTTAAAAGAACAAATTTAGGTTAGAAAAAAGGGGTTTTGTGTGAGAGGAATGTTAGGAAAAGTGTGGCAAAAGTTTAGGGTTTCTAGAATAGGAGTAGAAATGTTGATTTCTACCATTTTGGAGAGATTGGAGAGGAGATTTTGAGTGAATTTATAAGGAGATGTTCTAGCATTGCATGGATCAGCGAGAGACTTCGTGGGAGAGATTTTCTTCTTTCTTTCAAAGGAAAAAGCTAAGTATTGTGTTCTTCATTATCTTATGATTTTGTAAACACTTATCTAGTGGATTTGCTTTGATTAAATGAAGTTTCCGTTGTGTTTTCTTTGTTCTTTGTAATGGGCTTCTCTTACTCTCTCTTCTTGTTTGGATATAATGGCATGAGAAGATTATGCCGTTGTTTTCATTTTACTTTTCTTTTGTAATGAGTAGAATTCATGTTTAGAATTTTGTGATGCATGTTAGAAGCGGATTTAATTATCAATGTGATGGTTTTTACTTGCACTTTATTTACATTACAATAAAGGTCTATTGTAGTGTTAAAATTTGTTGTAGTTACATTAAGACCCAAGAGAGCTGTGTAATTCTCAACAAAGTAGAACCACATTCAGATTCCATGAATGGTTAAGTTCATGGGAGCTGAATGCAAATAATAGGGAAATATACTTTGATGGGCGTAGAATTGGAGATTTTAGGGTGACAAACTAAAATCCCCAATTCGGTCTTATTGTTTGAGTACTAAAGTGGAGATGTTAGCCCTCAGGCGAGGGGAAAGTGGGAGCTCCGAAGTGAGAACGGGTATCCTCCCAGCCTAGCCACGGATTGAGTAAACAAGCATATGATTAGTCAATGTTTTTGATGCCTCGACCAAAGGGTAAAGAATATGATTGCTCCTATTTGGCACATACAATGTTTAATGCATCTCATTACTTTACATTATCCAAGTCATTACATAAGAATAGTAGTTTTTAATATCTCAAAATTCTCCAAGCTAATTCATCCAAAAAAGGTTATCTTTAGAATTAATATTTGGATTTAGTTATGGTTACTATCTTTACATTTAACACTTGCATTTAGGAGTAGTTGCTAGATAAAACATCATTTTAGTCGATTGTTGACCTCACTTTTGGTTGAGGTCTAGAAATTTCTTTAGTAGCCTAGGTCTAGCTATAGGACTTTCCTATTGACTAGTCTTAGAAAACTAGAAGAGGTACCCCACTATTAGAAATTCAAAACTCTTCTTT
>JXCR01104446.1:0-25468 GCA_002079205.1 Phalaenopsis hybrid cultivar | reverse complement strand
TGGTCATGTCATAGTTGTTTAATTCTATGGAGACCTCAATTGGCCGTTTGTACTTGTTTCTTATGTTTGCTAGTGTCATGCCCTCTGAACTGCTATTCGTGATACCTACTTGGATATAGGCAATTCTGGCAAACTCTATGAGGTTACTAAAAAGGTCCACGAGGTGAAACAAGGATCAAGGTCGATGAGACAATACTACAATGACTTGGTTGCCTTATGGATGGAATATGATATCTATTACGACTATAATCGAGACTCTCATGCAGATCTTTCTCCCTTCCAAAAAATTGTGGAAAAAGATCATGTGTTCTAATTCCTTGCCAGCTTAAATAAGGATCTTAATGAAGTCCGGGGACATATTCTTGATCGTGATTCCCTTTAACTCGGGCCACATTCATCAAAATTTGCCGCGGAGAAAGCCTGAGACTTGTCATGCTTGACACCTCCACTCCTTCAGTCTAACCTTCAACATTGGTCGCAGTAGTACTCAACACTTTGCTATGCTTTAATTTTCACCGCCTAGAAGCTTAGGCATTACATGCTTTCTCATAGGGTCACTCTTATTTCGAAAGTTAATCCGTTGCAATATTTGATGACCCAACCAACACTTTCCGGACGTTTAGCAAGGTGGTCAATGATTTTATTGCAATTCGATATAACTTTTGTTCCCCTTCGGGCTATCAAGGGACAGATTTTAGCAGATTTCCTTGCAGCACACTCACTCCCAGCTGGGTCTCCTCTCGATGATGAGCTACCAGATGAGCATATACTACAAGTGGAGCTGTCCAGTACTCGACGTTGGGAAATGTACTTTGATGGGGCTTCATCAGCCAGAAAGGATAAAGGACTACAAACAGTCATACCGGGCAAAACAGGAATTGGGTTGATATTCGTCACGCCGGACCAAGGAATGTTAAGGTTTTCTTACCACTTGACAGAGCCATGCACAAATAATGAAGCAGAGTATGAAACCTTAATTACCGGGTTGGAATTGACACTCGATGGATATAACAGACATTGCTATTTATGGCGATTCACAACTCGTCAATCAACAAGTTGCCGGACAATATAAGATCTTAAAACCGAGATTAGCATAATACCATCAGTACGCGATGAAGTTGTTAGAACAGATCCTTAACGTAACTTTGTACCGGATTCCTTGGGGGGATAACGCTCATGCCGACGCTCTAGCAAAACTTGCTAAGGAAATGACATGTCCACCAGAAGATTTCGTTGACATTACCGTACAAGTACGTCAGGTTTTGTCACAGATCGACCTTGACAGCTTGCAAAAGCTCAAAAGGGAAGAAGAAATAGTAGCAGCAGTGACAGACGATCTCGAAGACTGGCGCAGACATTTAATAGAATATTTACAAACAAGAAAATTGTCAGAAGACAAGTCAACCGCATATCATATCACGAGAAGAGCCATGTCGTATGCCTTGGTAGATAATGCCCTCTACAGGAGATCGTTTGACCAGTTGTGGCTGAGGTGTCTAAGCGCAGCCGAAACACATGATATTGTCTAAGAAGTACATGCCGGATTGTGTGGGGCTCACCAGTCAGGGCCGAAAATAAAAATGAAGATTAAGAGACTCGGCTATTATTGGCCAGCAATGTTGATGAATTGCATGGATACCGCTAGAAAGTATCAACTGTGCCAGGTGCAAGGAGTGGTCTTGCACCAACCTCCGAATGTTGCTTCGTGGCCATTCGAGTGTTGGGGCACGAATATAGTGGGTCCGATAGACCCTCCATCTTCGAAGGGACAGATTTATTCTCGAAGCTACAGATTACTTCTCTAAATGGGCAGAGGTAATACTATTACAAGAGGATACAACGCAACACGTTCTTTAATTTTTCAAAAGTCGGATTGTCTACCGCTTCGGTGTTCCGCGCAGAGTGATTTCTGACAACGGGTCAGCCTTTAAAAGTACTAAATTCACAGTTTCGTCAGACGACATGAGATAAATTGGAGGTACTCCATGATTTATTATCTCAGAGCGAACGGTCTGACCGAAGCCTTCAACAAGACGCTCGTGCAAATTTTGAAGAAAACGTTGGACGAGAATAAGAGAGGTTGGCACGAGAAGTTGTTAGAGGCTTTGTGGGCCTACCGGACAACGTTCAAAACTCCCACCCAGTGTACACCGTATGCGCTCGTGTATAGGTTTGAGGCCGTACTTCTGTTGGAGGTTCAACTACCGTCTCTTAGAATAGCCGTCGCTAATCAGATTACAACAGAAGATAGTGTCAAACTTAGACTTGAAGAGTTAGAAAGTCTCGAAGGAAAGCGATTAGAAGCATAACAGAATCTAGAACTTTATCAAGCGAGAATGATGTAGACTCACGACAAGCTAGTCCGCCCTAGGACGTTCAAAATTGGTGATTTCGTACTTGTTCTCAAGAGACCTATCCTTGCACACCGCAAGATAGGTGGAAAGTTCGAACCAACTTGGGAGAGACCATTTGTCGTAGAGAAGGTCTATTCAGGAGGGTCTTACCAGCTAGTGGACTTTCGAGGCGAGAGGCATATGTTGCCAGCCAATGGACGATATTTGAAGACTTATTATGCAGCTTAAAGTTCCCCGAAGTGAAACTCCAAAAATATGTTTGGTTTGAGGAATGACTGTTCGGCTAGTGTCTGTCACTCGGTACCAAAATTTTGTAATAAAATTGATCTTAATAAAATGAAAATTTGAATTTGCACTTATAGATTCCTCACTTTGGCTTTGAATTTAGCCAATTTAAATTAGATAAAATATTCGCCCCTGTATATTCTAAAATCTACTTAATAATGCTTTGTTGTTCTTGTTCGTTTTGGATTTCAGCGCGCTGATGTTTTACTGTATTTTTACAGAAAAATGTCGGGTCCGAAGCTGATATTCTCTTTTAAAGACGGCTTAAATCTCGCACTAGACAAATAAAAGACAGCTCGAGGTGGCATTGTGAACTTTGACTGGGACTACGGTCAGGTCAACGTTGAATACGAGGGTCCTCTGATGGACATCGCCAGTTGCCGGGAGACGGAAGGACTACCCTCATTACTTAAAATCGGTGGCAGGGAAGATTCCTCACTGACGAGGCAGAAAGTGGAAATGATACAGTATCCGATGGAAGGGACTAGACACTCGCAGTCGATGATCACCACTCCGACAGGAGGCTCGGTCGGTGTTTCTGCTAATAGAGTTTCTGACGCGCAACTGAGAAGGACACAACGTCGAAATGCCAACCGCCGCAAACACAGAGCCTTCGTTCGCCTGGAAAGAAGACGTGCAAGGGAGGCAGAAACGACACTTACCCCGATTCATGAGGAGAAGGTCTACAACCCTAGCTTAAGAAAGACTTCCACCAGTCCACCGGTCACGGGAGGCGAACTAGGGTTTGTTGTGGAGCCTACACAGTTGGAGGTCCCCGACGAGCTTTGCCCGGGATGACCGATGTGTAATGTAGAAATCCCGAGGCGGACGCCAGTAGCAGGGGTATTTACAGAATGCCCCGAATGTAATGTTGTACGTCTGGAGCTTTACGGGACGTTTGAACAATACACCGTTGCAAGTGTGAGACTCAGAAGTGTCGAACACCCGGAAGTCGAGCCGTACGTCTCACAGTTTGCAGAGATGCCACAGTTCTGGATTCCTTCAGAGGTTGAGACAGAGGAGCAGCTCCGACGCGTACAAAAGATTCCTACGATCGAGCTTGAAAGAATGAGTAGAGTCAGAAAACAAGAGTTTGAATTTTACGAGGAGATTCGAAGGAAGTTTGTCAACACCTTGGAAGGTTTGGAATTGCATACAAGAGTTTTCTCTGAAAGGGATGAGAGAAGAATTCTCGACTGTGTGTTTGATCTTCGAGACAAAGGTCGTGCTGATTTGTTGATGAAGAAAACGTATTTAGAGCCTCAGAAATGGATGAGAGGCAAGAGACGAATTACAATTAAATGCGGTTGCTGCTATAACTTCACGAAGGATAGACTAGGGAATCCCTGGGATATCCTAAGATATGACGAAGTGGATCCTCTGTCTTCCGAGATAAAAAGGATGATCAAAAGAATGGTAAGGTGGAGCATACTGCCGGCGGATTGTATCCCGAATAGTTGTATCATTAATATCTACGAGGAAGGAGACTGTATTCCGCTCCACATAGATCACCACGACTTTGTCAGGCCTTTCTGTACAGTGTCTTTCATGAGCAAGAGCAACATTTTATTCGGTAGAGAATTGACATTGTGGGACCTGGAAAGTTTAGAGGATTGATCGAGATTCCGCTGCCAGTAGGTTTAGTTTTGATCTTGAAAGGAAACAGAGCAGACTTGGCGAAGCATTGCATCCCAGGAGTGCCGCATCGCAGGTTTTCTGTCACTTTGAGAAGAATGGACGACAACAAGGTGCCACACGGATTCCAGCCAGATTTAGAGTTGGAAGAACTACGCCCGTACTAGTTGTGAGATGACTGTACCTCTAAGTATGCGCGAAAGGACTCTTACCTCGGAGCGTGGCTTAGAAGGTTAGCTTGATCATGAGCTTGCATCAGGAGTCAGACATACATTTGCTACTTTTTGTACGGCATCAGAGCAGATGATACGATATGTGATGCTACAGTTCTTATATGAATCTACTCAGCATGCTATTTCGGGCAATTTCAGCATGTGATCAGTTGTACTACATGATTTGAAAGAAGATTCAATAAAGCTTATTTTGAATTTCAGCATATTTTTTGAGTTGTCTTTCTATGGGTATGATGAGAAGCCGCATGACCCCACTGTGGTTCTAATCTATAACGAACAAAGAACGATATGAAAAAAATTTAATTATATAAGTAACATCCAAAACTAAAAAAAATCCTGATAATAAAATGTATGTAATGAAAATGATAAAAATGGTAGGCGAATCCTTCACGTCTCTCTCACATTCTGCATCCTTCACATACTTTTCGCATTCTCCTCACTTCACAAAATTCTCCGTGGTCCCCGCAATCACTACTCCTGTTTCCGCACTCGGGACCGTAGGCCTCCGCCCTACTCCCACCTTTACGTTCCGTCCTACTCCCACCTTTACCCTCCGGACCGTCTACCGTCCTAAGAGTAAAGGTGGGAGTAGGGCGGAGGCCTATGGTCCCGAGGGAGTAGAACGGAGGTCTACTGTTCTAAGAGTAAAGGTGAGAGTAGGGCGGAGGTCTACGGTCCCGAGAGAGTAGAACGAAGGTCTACGGTCCCGAGTGTAAAAGTGGGAGTAGGACGGAGGCCTACGGTCCCGAGGGAGTAGAACAGAGGTCTACGGTCCCAAGAGTAAAGGTGGGAGTAGGGCGGAGACCTACGGTCCCGAGGGAGTAAAACGGAAGTCTATGGTCCCGAGCGTAAAGGTGGGAGTAGGACGGAGACCTACGGTCCCGAGGGAGTAGAACGGAGGACTACGGTCCCGAGCGTAAAGGTGGGAGTAGGGCGGAGGCCTACGGTCCCGAGCGCCCGAGGGAGTAGAATGGAGGTCTACGGTCCCGAGCGTAAAGGTGAGAGTATGGCGGAGGCCTACGGTCCCGAGGGAGTAGAACCGAGGTCTACAATCCCAAGGGTAAAGGTGGGAGTAGGACGGAGGCCTATGGTCCCAAGGGAGTTAAACAGAGGTCTACGGTCCCTAGTGCGGAAACAGTAGTGATTGCGGGGACCACGGAGAATTTTGTGAAGTAAGGAGAATGCAGAAAGTATGTGAAGGATGCAGAATGTGAGAGAGACGTGAAAGATTCACCTACCTTTTTTATCATTTTCATTACATACATTTTATTATCAGGATTTTTTTTTTTAGTTTTGGATTTTACTTATAAAATTAAATTTTCTTCATATCCTTCTTTGTTCGTTATAGATTAGAACCACCGTGTGGTCATGCAACTTCTCATCATACGCACAGAAAGACAACTCAAAAAACATGCTGAAATTTATAATAATCTTCATTGAATCTTCTTCCAAATCATGTTGTACAACTGATCACATGCTGAAATTGCCCGAAATAGCATGCTGAGTACATCCATATAAGAACTGTAGCATCACATATCGTATCCTCTCTGCTCTGATGCCGTACAAAAAGTAACAAATGTCTGTCTGTCTCCTGATGCAAGCTCATGATCAAGCTAACGTTCTAAGCCACGCTCCCGGGTAAGAGTCATTTCACGTATACTTAGAGGTACAATCATCTCACAACTAGTACGGGCATAGTTCTTCCAACTCTAAATCTGGCTGGAATCCGTGTGACACCTTGCTATCGTCCATCCTTCTCAAATTGACAGAAACCCTGCGATGCAATGCTTCGCCAAGTCTTCTCCGTTTCCTTTAAAGATCAGAACTGAACCCACTAACAGCGGAATCTCGATCGATCCTCTGAACTCTCAAGGTCCCACAATGTCAATTTCTTTTTTGAATAAAATGTTGCTCTTGCTCATGAAAGACACTATACAGAAAGGCCTGACAAAGTCGTGGCGATCTATGTGGGGCAGAATGCAGTCTCCTTCCTCGTAGATATTAATGATACAACTATTCGGGATACAATCCGCCGGCAGTATGCTCCACCTTACCATTCTTCTGATCATCATTTTTATCTCGGAAGACAGAGGATCCACTTCGTCATATCTTAGGATACCCGGGGGATTCCCTAGCGTATCCTTCACGAAGTTATAGCAACAACCGCATTTAATTGTAATTCGTCCCTTGCCTCTCATCCATTTCTGAGGCTCTGAATACGTTTTCTTCATCAATAAACCAACACGACCTTTGTCTCGAAGATCAAACACAGTCGAGAATTCTTCTCTCATCCCTTTCAGAGAAAACTCCTGCATGCAATTCCAAACCTTCCAAGATGTTGACAAACTTCCCTCGAATCTCCTCGTAAAATTCAAACTCCTGTTTTCTGACTCTGCTCATTCTTTCAAGCTCGATCGTAGGAATCCTTTGTACGCGTCGGGGCTGCTCCCCTGTCTCAACTTCTGAAGGAATCCAGAACTGTGGCGTCTCTGCAAACTGTGAGACGTACGGCTCGACTTCCGGGTGTTCAACACTTTTGAGTCTCACACTTGCAACGGTGTATTGTTCAAACGTCCCGTAACGCTCCAGGCGTAGAACATTACATTCGGGGCATTCTGTAAATACCCCTGCTGCTGACGTCCGCCTCGGGATTTCTATATTACACATCGGTCATCCCGGGCAAAGCTCGTGGGGGACCTCCGACTGTGTAGGCTCCACAACAAAACCTAGCTCGCCTCCCGTGACCGGCGGACTGGTGGAAGTCTTTCTTAAGCTAGGGTCGTAGACCTTCTCCTCATGAATTGGGGTAAGTGTCATTTCTGCCTTCCTTGCACTTCTTCTTTACAGGCAAACGAAGGCTTTGTGTTTGCGGCGGTTGGCATTTCGACGTTGTCTTCTTCTTAGTGGCGCGTCAGGAACTCTATCAGCTGAAACACCGACCAAGCCTCCTGTCGGTGTGGTGATCATCGACTGCAAGTGACTAGTCTCTTCCATCGGATACTTTATCCTATCCACTTTCTGCCTCTTCAGTAAGGAGTCTATCCTGACACCGATTTTAAGTAGTTCACAATGCCACATCGAGCTGCCTTTTCTTTGTCCAGTGCGAGATTTAAGCCGTCTTTAAAAGAGAAAATCAGCTTCGGATCTGATATTTTTCTGCAAAAATACAGGAAAACATTAGCGCGCTGAAATCCAAAACAAACAAGAAGAACAAAACATTATTAAGTATATTTTAGAATTATACATGGGCGAATATTTTATCTAATTTAAATTGACTAAATTTAAAATCAAAGTGAAGAACCTATAAATGCAAATTCAAATTTTCATTTTATTAAGATCAATTTTATTACAAAATTTTTCTACCCAGTCACAAACACAAGCCGAACAATCATTCCTCAGACCAAACATTATTTTTGGTGTTTCACTTCGGGGAACGTTAAGCTGCATAATAAGACTTCAAATATCGCCAATTGACTGGCAACATAGGCCTCTCGCCTCGAAAGTCCACTAGTTGGTAAAACCCTCATGAATAGACATTCTCTACGACAAATGATCCCTCTCAAGTTGGTTCGAACTTTCCACCTATCTTGCGGTGTGCAAGGATATGTCTCTTGAGAACAAGTACGAGATCACCAATTTTGAACTTCCTAGGGCGGACCAGCTTGTCGTGAGCCTGCACCATTCTCGCTTGATAAAATTCTAGATTCTGTTGCGCTTCTAATCGCTTTCCTTCGAGACTCTCCAACTCTGTAAGTCTAACTTTAACACTATCTCTGTTATAATCTGTTTAGCGACAACTATTCAAAGAGACTGTAGTTGAACCTCCAACGGAAGTACGACCTCAGACCCATATACGAGCGCATACGGTGTACACTGGGTAGGAATTCTGAATGTTGTCCGGTAGGCCCACAAAGCCTCTAACAACTTCTCATGCCAACCTCTCTTATTCTCGTCCAACGTTTTCTTCAAAATTTGCACGAGCGTCTTGTTGAAGGCTTCGGCCAGACCGTTCGCTCTGAGATAGTAAATCGTGGGTACCTCCAATCTATCCCATGTCGTCTGACGAAACTGTTGAATTTACTACTTTTAACGGCTGACCCGTTGTCAGAAATCATTCTGCGCGGAACACTGAAGCAGTAAACAATCTAACTTTTGAAAAATTGAAGAACGTGTTGCGCTGTAACCTCTCGTAATGTTATTGACTCTGCCCATTTAGAGAAGTAATCCGTAGCTGCGAGAATAAATCTATGTCCCTTCAAAGATGGAGGGTCTATCAGACCCACTATATCCGTGCCCTAACACTCGAATGACCACGAAGCGACGGTCGGGTGTAACACATTCGGAGGTTGGTGCAAGACCACTCCGTGAACCTGACACAGGTGACACTCTCTAGCGGTATCCATGCAATCATCAACATTGCTGGTCAATAATAGTCGAGTCTCTTAATCTTCATTTTCATTTTCGGCCCTGACTGTTGAGCCCCACACAATCCGACATGTACTTCTTTGACAATATCCTGTGCTTCGACTGCGCTTAGACAACTTAGCCACATCTGGTCAAATGATCTCCTGTAGAGGACATTATCTACTAAGGCATACGACATGACTGTTCTCCTGATATGATATGCAGCTGATTTGTATTCTGGTAATTTTTCTGTTTGTAAATATTCTATTAAAGGCCTGCGCCAGTCTTCGAAATCATCTGCCACTGCTGCTACTATTTCTTCTTCCTTTTTGAGCTTTTGCAAGCTGTTGAGGTCGATCTGTGACAAAACCTGACATCCTTGTACTGTAATGTCTACGAAATCCTCCGGTGGACATGTCATTTCCTTAACAAGTTTTGCTAGAGCGTCGGCATGAGCGTTATCCCCCCAAGGAATCCGGTACAAAGTTACGTTAGGGATCTATTCTAACAACTTCATCGCGTGCTAATGGTATTCTGCTAATCTCGGTTTTAAGATCTTATATTGCCCGACAACTTGTTGAATGACGAGTTGTGAATCGCCATAATTAACAATGTTTGTTATGTACATCGAGATTGTCAATTCCAACTCGATAATTAAGGCTTCTTACTCTGCTTCATTATTGTGCATGACTCTGTCAAGTGGTAAGAAAAACTTAACATTTCTTGGTCCGGCGTGACAAATATCAACCCAATTCCTGTTTTGCCCGGTATGACTGTTTGTAGTCCTTTATCCTTTCTGGCTGATGAAGCCCAATCAAAGCAAATTTCCCAACGTCGAGTACTAGACGACTCCACTTGTAGTATCTGCTCATCTGTTAGCTCATTATCGAGAGGGGACCCAACTTGAAGTGGGTGTGGGTGTGCTGCAAGGAAATCTGCTAAAATCTGTCTCTTGATAGCGCGAAGGGGAACAAAAGTTATATCAAATTGCAATAAAATCATTGACCACCTTGCTAAACGTCCGGAAAGTGTTGGTCGGGTCATCAAATATTGCAACGGATTAACTTTCGAAATATGGGTGACCCTATGAGAAAGCATGTAATGCCTAAGCTTCTGGGCGGCAAAAATCAAAGCCAAACAATGCTTCTCAATAGGAGGATATTTTACCTTCGTCGGTATTAGACGTCGACTCAAATAGTAGAGTGTGTTTTCCTTACCCTCGTCATTGACCTGAGCTAACAAGGCTCCGAGAGAGTCGTCTAAGGCCGCAATATAAAGTATCAATGGTCTTCCCAGGATAAGGGCTGCCAAAACAGGAGGTGTCATTAAGTATTTTTTAACGTCCTCGAAAGCCCGCTGACATTTTTCTTCCCATACGAATTTAGCGTCCTTTTTAATTAATGTCGAGAAAGGCCGACACCTACTTGAGAGATTATAAATAAAGCGTCTTAAGTATGCCAATTTTTCTTGAAATGAATGTAGTTGTTTCAACATTTTGGGAGGAGACATTTCCAGGATAGCTTTAATCTTATCTGAATCAATCTCGATTCCCCGATAACGGACAACGAATCCTAAAAATTTCCCAGAGGTAACGTCGAAGACGCATTTTAAGGTATTCATCTTAATATTATATTGTCATAATCGTTCAAACACGATCCTCAAATCATACCAATGATCTATTCGCTGCTTGCTTTTGACGACCAGGTCATCCACGTAATACTCCACTTGCTTGTGGATGAGGTCATCAAAGATCTTCGTCATAGTTTGTTGATAAGTTGCTCCAGCGTTCTTCAACCCGAACAACATCATTGTATAGCAAAAAATTCCAATGGGCGTCCTGAAAGCTGTAAGTGCTGCGTCATCTGGAGTCATCTTGATCTTATTATAACCCGACGATCCATCCATAAAGGAGAAAATTTCATGTGTTGATGTAATGTCCACCATTAACTTTGATATCGGTAGTGGAAATTCATCTTTTGGGCACACTTTTTTTAAATCTCTAAAGTCAACACATACTCGAATTTGTCCATTCTTCTTCTTAACCGACACGTCGTTGGCTAGCCATGTGGGGTATTAATCCTGCACGAAGTTAGCGTCTATCAACTTCTTCACCTTGGCGATGACTTATTGCTCTATTTCGAGGCACATTCTCCTGGGAGCTTGTTTTACTGAGGTCATACTCTTGTCCATTCCTAACTTATGAACTGCAACTTCTGAGGATAGTCCCGACATTTCATCATAGCCCAAGCGAAGCAATCCTTATATTCTAACAATAACTTGATCAAATTCCTAGCATCTTCTTTGCTGAGCAGGGAACTTACGAAGGTAGATCGGGGTTGCTTCTTAGTCCCAAGGTTAACTTCCTTTAATTCATCAACTGTCGACTTAATTTCCTCCTCGAACTCGGGTGGAGCATCCTCTATTGGAGAGCCATCAAAGTCATTTTCCACATCGAGGCAATCCTCTTCTAACTCGCTAGTAACAACCATGCAAATTCTGAATCATCGACTGGTCCTACCGTACCAAATCCGAGATCCTCTTTTGAATTGAGAGTTCAACCTTTAACATTCCATAATTTCTCAAGGAGTCGTAATTTATCCTTTGGCATTTGCTTCGGTACATACCCCTGTCGAATTAATTTTTGTACACAAGAAGAAAAGTAATCAAATGGTAATTCCATTAATTCATTAGAATTATTTTCCTCCAAATTTACATGATTTTCCAAAGTAGGAGAAGGAGAAGCACGGTAAAACTTGATCGGTTTGGAATCAACACTCCGGACTTCCTTGACCCCTAAACTCTCAATCTTTTGAGGGAGAACCAGAGTAAGAGTCATGGCATGCACGTAGTGGTTGATCCGATCATACATCGACTCATATTCACTTTTCTCCACGTTTTCCAAGGAAATTTCAAACTGTGGCTTCTTCTGCTTTATCATCATTGCTTCTTTATCCAATTTTTCTTCGTCAGAACTTTCTTTCACCTCAATGTTGATGGTCGGCTTAGTCCATTCAACAATTGTGTTGGTTCTCCCTCGCCCACGTTTGAAGTTCTGCAGGAAACAAACAAATAAGATTTCAGCCCAATCCTTCACTTCTAAAGGACTCTCTACTACCTCAGAGTACATGATTGTATAGCTGACCCCCACCCGAACCATCCCCGATCACCAGACTCCATCAACAATCAGATGAAACACTTAATTAAGCTGCTTGGATCTAGTTATGTCTCCTTTGACTTGTCGATTTTCCATGTTCGTCAAGGAAACATTTCTAGGGCATTCACTACTTTTATTTTTTCTAGTCATGGATTATTAATTCAGGTGCCACAAACTATATGACCGGGTTTTCACAAGTCTTCTCGACATATTCCGTGCTCTGGGAGAGATGTTATTAAAATTGCCGACTAGTCCTGTAGTTCCATTGCGGGTAAGGGGTTTGTAATTTTAATAGCCGGTCTGACTCTAGGATCGTGTTACATGTTCCTTCACTGAAGTGTAAACTCTTGTCAGTCAGTAACTTGACATATGAACTTGATTGTGTTGCTCATTTTTCTCTTGATGTTTGTCTTTCAGGATTGTCTTTCGGGAGGATGATTGAAATTGCTAAGCGGGTAGTCAAACAACATTTCTTCTAAGAAAATAACATTGATGACCCGGACACTCAATCCCATTAATGTAGTATTTCCCGGTTCACTGAATGTCCTATTATGCTTCTATATTANTTGGCTCATGTTGGGCTTCTTCTTATGTTATTAGTTGAACGTAAAATCCTTTTAATTCATAATTAAGGGGGCCAATAACAGCAAGTTGATTGTTTTGTCATGTGAGAGTTTCCTCTGGGTTGGAACTTGGAAGGTGGCATAACTTGCAAACTTTAAGATTGATTCAACTAGTTTGGGTCTCCTTCCACTCTTCATTTGATTATAATGAGTTTTTATTCTACTGCATTTCATGTTCAATTTGTCCCTACATTTTTTTTTTCTTGCAAGCTTATCTTGCAAAGGCCTTATTATTTATCTATTCTAATAGGGTACGAAATGACATTGTTCAGTCCTTGAAAATGTCTGATCCTTATATCTCAACTGGATCATTTGATCGCAAGAACCTTTTCTATGGTGTTAAGCCGTATCATCGTTCTCAGTCATTTCTGGATGAACTTGTAAAAGAAGTCTCAAAATACAATGTTAGCGGTGGTTCAGTTATCATTTACTGTACAACAGTGAAGGACACTGAAAAGGTTCAGTTTCTTTTTCTATTCTAGAAGTCATTTTAATGCATTTATTGACTGAAAATGTTGTTAAATCTTATCATTCATCATTATTATACTTGGTTTAGACTAATTTACCTTATTCCAATTTCAGTTCATTGTAGACAGGTTTTTTATAAATATTTTTTTATTTTTTATTTTGATAAATGTTATCTTCATGGACTGACTGTTAATAATTTACAGATAGATGGAAGATCTTTATAAAAATATGAACTTGCCTCAGTAAACTGGTCTAATAAAAAATATTGTAAGATTTTCTTATGTTAGCCAGCAATCGATAGAAATGTCTATTTATTTTCTTTATGGATGATTTATTTTTATTTAAACACGGTTTCTTCCAAATTGTGCTTGAAGCATAAAATACAAGAAAACTATTTTATAAACTCTATCCCAAATAATATGGATAAGGCAAATGATAATGGCGATGATGAGTAAATACAAAGGTTGAGATAGCATGCTTGATTTAGTGGTCATGAAAGTGAAACTACATATGCTAATGACTCTCTTAATGTATGAAGCTGTTAGCTTTGACTTATTAGGGCTATTTCAAAATTTTGAGCAAGAATTATAGTTGGGCTTGAATCATAATTTACTGTGACATAAATGAGTACATTAAGTTGAATGTATGAATATCAAGAATTATATTATAGGATGTGAAAGGATTACTTTAGAGCGACGATGAGGCAATTATATATTGAAAATAACATAGTGTAAAATAAAATTATATGATTTATGCAGTTACAAAGGAGGGTAGAAGATGTACATATAAGAGTGATAGATAAATTAATGATGGAAGGATTATGGAAAAAGTACTAGAATAAACATAACATGATGGATGTTTTTGTGAAGAAAATTAGGTTTGACACCCTCACGGACCACCCAACTTCAGTGAATGCAGTCTGATGATTCCATAAAGCCATCCTCAAATAGATTGAAGGTCTAATGATGATCATGCTGATAATGAAAGCTCTAATATCAACATTCAGAGTTTGTTTTTCTATAGAAATTGATGATTTAGGTTTGTTGTAATTTTGCTGATTCCTTGAGCTGTTTTATAATCCTTTTGGTTCATATTTATTTGATGATATATTGCTCAGACCTTATTTTGTTCTTTTGGCCTTTTCTCAGAATCCTCTTTTTTTACGTTGGATTAGCATCATGTCAACTTTCTTTGGGATTTTCAAAAGTTCTATGACTGGTTTCCTACAATATTCTCTGTGAAGCTTCTTATGCAAGGCTAGTGATGTCCCTAGTTTTAGATTAAAGTTTTGCCAGGATATATTATCATGCAGAAGTCATGTAATTTCTTTCCTTCAATTTTGAACTTTAGATATAAATAAATATAAGATAATTGATGAAGGTTACAAATTCAATTTTGATTTTGCAATAATTTTTTTTGCTATCTTTTGGCCACATAAATTATGAGAGCAACTTTTGAGACAAACTACTGCCTTTCTTCTTTGTCAAAAAGGCAAAGAAGAGAATCTTTGTGATCGGCTTAGGAGTCTTTCTTTTAAATTCATTTTATGTTAAAGGTTATAACAAAAATCTGCTCAGTTCCTGCTGAATAGATTCCTGTATTTCGGCTCTGATTTTCTTTCTTATTCTAGCTAATCTGATGCTGTCTTGCTTTCCTGCCTTATCAGGTTTGCTTTTGTAGCATGCTTAAGCATATTTGAGGATTATTAGGCATTGACAATAAATTTCAGAACATAGTAGGATTGAGAATTTTTGTTGTATTACGTAGTTTTTGTAATATTTTGTTTCTGGTTTACTCAAACATTTTATTGTCTTTTCATATAGTTATCCATTGCCATTGTTTTCATGGTTTTAGTTCTTTCAAAAAAAAAACTATTGGAATATGTATAATTATGGTTAAAGGCATCAATATGTTGCAAAAGTATCCATCTTCTGCATGAGCATTAATTGTTGGGTTGCTGTGTGGAGCTGAAGCATCCCAAGTAGGCATAATGCCTTGCTATGGGCGCTCGGTTTGACAGAGTGGTTGTCGCATATGTGCCCACTCGTGTCTGGGTAAAGAGAGGCTGGCGCATAGGCGCCCAATTTTGGGCGCTGATTCAGAGGGCTTGGCTTTTAGGCGCCAAATCTAGGCACCTAAGTGCCCGAGGCATTTTTCTTTCAAAATTTCTTTTTTAATTCCTATTTTGACTTAAGGGGCTTCGAGTTTCTTTTGACTTTTTTGACGAGCATCTCGTTGAAGTTGAGTGTTGAAGACGTAGATTTCAATGATTTAGTGTGATTCTTGCGTCGGATCGGAGAGGGGGGGCTGTGGAGTGAGTCCTGTAAGTTTTCTTTGTGTGTGAAAAGAAAACTTGTAAAGTTCTTTGTAAAACCTTCTGAATTTCATAGTAAAAATTTCTGGTGGTGTTGCTACGTGGTTTTTTTTCCCTTCTCGGGTTTTTCCACGTAAAATTATCGTGTGAATTTCTGGTTATTTTGATTGTGTTTTCTATTTAATTATCTGTTCTGGTATTCTCGAATTCGTGTTTTCCTGTTATTTTGCGGTGGGGTTTAGTTTCTAATTGATCATAAGCCCAGTAAAGTTAGGAATTGTTCATCGGATATTTCCTTACAAGCTGGTATCAGAGCGGGGTTCGATTCAAACGGGAGCATTGGTCGAAGAAGCAAGATTCAAAGTGGAGAAGTCTAATAAGACAGACTTGAAACTGAAGTATCTCAGATCAAATAATAAGTACCATGATCAGAAATTCAAGAATTTTTGTGCTACAGAGGGGGTCAGGCATGAGTTCACTGTCCCAAGGACACTGCAACGGAATAGTGAAGCTGAGCGCATGAACAAAACAATCATGAAGCATGTTAAGAATATGAGGCTGCATGCAGGCTTGCCAAAACAATTTTGGGCTGAAACAATAAATATTGTAGCTTATCTGATCAATTGTTGTCTATCAGTACCTTTGGAGGAAGGCTTACCTGAAGAAGCCTGGAGTGATAAAAATGTATTTCTATTTCACGTAAGAGTATGTAGGTGTTCTGCATATGTGCATGTTGATGAGAGTCTATGAGCATTCTTGACTCAAAATTTATCAAGTGTACCTTCATTGGATATGACTCAGATGAATTTGGGTACAAGTTCTGGGATTATCAGAATCAGAAATTCATCAGAAGCAGGGACCTCACATTCAAAGATGGAGATGTACAAGGATAGAGTCAGAACTCAGGATAGTCCATCAGCTACTTCTGAAAAATTCAGATATGTGGAGTTAGATGACATTGGTGATCATGAGGATGAAGAAAGAACAAGTGCTCAACCAGAAGGAGCACTGGAAGTTCCTCAGTCACCTGCTACAGAAGTCAGAAGATCCAACAGAGTGATACGACCCATACACAGGTATCCTCATTGTTTACACTATTCGTTACTAACTGATAGTGGTGAACTAGAGTGTTCCAAGGAGGCCACTCAAGTTGAAGGTTCAAGGGAGTGAGGGTTTCTCATGGATGAAAAAAATGGAATCTTTGGAGTCAAATCAGATTTGGATATGACTATTTTACGGAATGACAAAAGGGCACTGCACAACAAGTGAGTCTGCAAGTTAAATGAGGAGTCATATGGTAGCAAGCGCTATAAGACAAGACTTGTTGTGAAGGGTTTCCAGCAGAAGGAAGGAGTGGATTATACAAAGATCTTTTTCCCAGTGGTGAAGAAGACGACTTTCAAGGTTGTGCTGAGTTTGGTAGCATAAGATCTACATCTGGAATAGATGGATGTAAAAATAGCTTTCTTACATGGAGATATAGAGTAGGTGCTATACATTGTGCAACCACAAGGTTACAAGGTTTCAGACAAAGAAGGTTTGGTATGTAGATTGAAGAAGAGCCTCTATGACTTGAAGCAGGCCCCAAGATAGTCGTACAGAAGGCTCGACAGGTTCATGCCAGACAATGGGTACATGAAGTGCCAGACAGATCACTGTTGCTTCATCAAACACTTCGATAACTGTTATATCGCACTTCTTTTTATTGTGGATGACATGCTGATTGCTGGGTAGATATGAAGAAAATTAGGGACTTAGAGAAATAGTTATCAAGCGAGTTTGAGATGAAGGATTTAGGTCCAATAAAAAAAAATAACCAGGATGAGAATTAGCAGGGACAGGAGTGCAGGAACACTGAAGTTGTCTCAGGTAGAGTATGTTGAAAAGATCCTACAGATGTTCAACATGAGTGAGGCGAAACCAGTTAGCACTCCCTTAGGTTGTTACTTCAAACTATCTAAAGAAGCTATCACTAAACTCTGAACTGAGCAAACACAGATGGAGAGAACTTTGTATGCTTCAGCAATTGGAAGTTTGATGTATACGATGATTCGTACCAGACCAGATATTACATATGCATTGGGAATGGTTAGCAGGTACATGGGCAATCCAGGCAGACATCATTGGGAGGTGGTAAAGTGGTTTCTCAGGTATTTGAGGGGAATAGTCAACAAGACACTTTGTTATAGAAGTGCAGGAATCAGTCTACATTGATTTGTAGATTGAGATTTAGAAGGAGATGTGGATAGTAGAAGTAAAACAGGGTATATCCTTACATTGGGGAGCACATCGGTGAGTTTTGTTTCCAGATTGTAAAAGATCATTGCACTTTAAACTACGGGGGCTGAATATGTTGCAATTACTGAGGCTAGCAAGGAAATGATTTGATTACAAAGTTTCATAGCAGAATTGGGCAAGGAGTAGGGGATTGGAAAACTCTAGAGTAACAGTATAAGTGCAATTCATCTTGTTAAAAATGTTGCATTTCATGCCAGGATGAAACACATTCAGCTGATGTATCATTTCATTCGCTCTTTTCTTGAAGATGGACACTTTTTCCTGAGGAAGATTCACACAACTCGAAATCCTGCGGATATGTTGACAAAAGTGATGACTATTAAGAAACTGAAGCTATGTTTGACTTCAATTAGGTTTCATGGAGGTTGAGATTGGGGGTGAGTCGCACCACGGTGTGTGACCACTATATGAGACTATGAAAGAGATTTAGATGGTAGTGTAGGTACATAGGGCTGGTGCTCGATGCAATCTTCTCCAAGTGGGAGATTGTTGGGTTGTTGTGTGGAGCCGAAGTATCCCAAGCAAGCAGAATGCCGATGCATAGGCGCAGCCTATGGGCGCTCATGCGCCCATTGGGCGTGATTTGACAAATATGTGCCAGCTTGTGGGTGCATATGCACCGACTTGTGTTTGGGTACAAAGAAGCCGTCACATAGGCATCAGCCATGGGTGCATAGGCGCCCAATTTTGGGCATCGATACAAAGACCTTGGCTCTTAAGTGCCAAGTCTGGGCGCTCGCTTAAGCGCCCATGGTAGTTTTCTTTTGAGATTTCTTTTTTAATCTTGATTTTGAGCTCTTTTTCTTAAAGAGCTCTGAGTTTCTTTCTTTGGGTTTCTTTGGGTGAGGAGTGTCAAAGAGGTGGATTGTAATGATTCAGCATGATTCATGCGTCGGATCGGAGAGGGAAGATTGTGGAGCGAGTTCTGTAAGTTTTCTTTGTGTGTGGAGAGAAAACTTGCGTAAGCTTTTTTGTAAAATCTTCTGAATTTTATAGTAGAAATTTCTGGTGATATGTCTCCATAGTGTTTCCCGTTCTCAGGTTAATTCACATAAAATTCTCGTGTGCATTTCAGGTTGCTTTGATTGTGCTTTCTATATTTTCTTTGTTCAGACTTTTTCTAATTGGTGTGATCCTATTATTCCACAGTGTGGTTTAGTTTCTAATTGATCCATAGTCCGGTAAAGTTGGGAATTATTCTTGGGATATTTCCTATCATTAATAATGTCGGTCCTTCAAAATTTTTCTTTCTTTGAACTTTGAAGACATTTTGTACTGGTTATGCATTTCAGATTTGCCAATTACTAAGTGACTCTGGAATAGCAGCTGAAATGTACCATGGTCAGATGGGCAGTAAAGCTCGTGAGAAGTCACACAGGTGCATTATTACCAAAGATTGTGCATGGAAACCTTTTCCATAAATACATTTTTGTTTCCAAACTTGCATGTTAGGACAGTTTTACTTTTGCCATAATTGAATCAATCTTCTACAGTGAAATTTAAACCGAAAAATTACAGTTATACATTACTTATTTTGCTTGTTGATTTCAGGTCTTTTATTAGGGATGAGGTTAATGTCATGGTAGCTACAATTGCATTTGGCATGGGTATTGATAAACCAAACATTAGGTGTGTTATACACTATGGCTGCCCTAAAAGTTTGGAGTCATATTACCAAGAAAGTGGAAGGTGTGGTAGAGATGGCTTAGTTTCAGTTTGCTGGCTATATTATTCAAGAAGTGATTTTGCAAAAGCTGATTTTTATGTTGCTGATGTACGCTTGGTATGTAGTTACTTCGTGTTGTGAATCATGCTTCTGAATAACTCTAAATTTAGCATTTTTGTGGAGTTTTGCTTCTTTTATGTAGGAAAAACAACGCAAAGCTATCGTGGAGTCCCTTATGGCAGCTGAAAAATACTGCTTGCTAGTTTCATGCCGTAGGCAGTTTTTGTTACAGTATTTTGGTGAAAGGAGGGATAGTAATTGCGGTAAGTTATTTTCAACTAGGTTTGATATTACCTTTTTTACAATGAGTTTCTGTAGATTTTCTTGATATAAATCTCTTCTTGCTGGTTTCTGTGATCATTTTGATCATCATGGCAGTTTCTAAGTAAATTTTTCTTTGCTATTTTCTTTGAAATGTAATGTATTTTTTCTTATTCTTACCAATAATTTGTTTTTGATAAGTTCTGTTAATATTTGAGCTGCAGGTAACTGTGATAATTGCACTATGGATAAAAGGGAAAGAGACCTGTCGAAGGAATCCTTTTTATTGCTATTTTGCATAAAATCTTGTGGTGGTCGGTGGGGTCTCAATATGCCAATTGATATACTTCGTGGATCTCGGGTACTTCCACTCAATTGAAGAAAAATATTGACTTCATTCTTCTTGTTTTTAATAACTTTATTGTATTGGCTTCGAATCTTGCAGTAAATTATCAGTTCAAGCAGTACTAGTAGCATATTAGTTTACAGTCTTGCCATCTTTTTTTTGCTAAATTTAACCTACATTTAATAACATTTATTGAATTTTTGCTCCAATCATAGCAAAAAAATGTAGGCATACGAATAAGGCTTTGTACCGCTGGATTTGTTTGCTTATAACTCTCAATAGCAAGAAGTTAAAGCACGTGAATCGAGGCTCTATATCGTTAGATCTATCTCTCTACAAATATTTGATTGTAATCCGTGTGCTTTCTTGTAGAATCGCTGGCCCTTAATTATTTTTCTTTCTTTTTGATTTATTCCTTTTTTGTGATTCCTAGAAAGACTTGAATGTGATTCTTGAGAGATTTTTCCATTATTTAATTTTCTACATGTTATCAGAGCAAGGTTAGGGGGTTCCTTCCAACTTTTATTTTTATTCTCTAAGGCCAAGATTTTCTATTCCATCCTTACTTTTCTTGTCGAATTCTCCTTCTATTTATTATGTTTAGGTTCTCTGACTTCCCTTCAAAGGAGTCAACCATGATTAATAGTAAAAATCAGACTAAAGAAGCACTCCAATTATTTGAAGCATCTTATCGCTTGAACAAAGAAAAAACCTTAAATGGTCCCAAATTGTGAAAATATTTTTAAAGGGGAAGAGAGAGATCAAATACCAGGTGGATCTACCTTCGGAGCCCAAAGACTTGAAGTATTTATTTTGGGAAGAAACTTATTTCATGATCATGACATAATTGTTGAACAATATGCTATCAGAGATTAGTGAAATTTTTATATTCCTCTCCACCTCAAAAGAGGTTTGGAATGCGAATAAACAAACCTACTCAAAGGTGAAAGATGTTACATTTTTCTATGAAATTAATATAAAACTCCTCATTGCCAAACAAGATAACATTCCGATCATTGAATATTTTAACACTAAAAGTTTACCGATTAGAGTTGGACTACTACCTAGATCTCAAGATGTCCTATTGTGAGGATGCTGCGATTCTTACAAAAACCGACGAGCGTGAGAGGATCTTTGAGTTTTTGGTAGGACTTAATAATGAATTTGACCAAATTTGAATCTAAGTCTTAGTTTTAAGCAGAGAAAATCTCCCTTCTCTGATTGAAGTATTCTCTCTTGTTTGAGCAGAAGTAAGAAGGACATTGATGACCAATAGTCCTACTCTTAATATATCTGTGACATTTACTATCACAAAACTTTTTGCAAAAGGTCGATATCCTTTTTTTAAATGAAACATCTAGTGCAATTATTGCAAAAAGAAATAACATGCCAAAGACAAATGCTGGAAATTTCACAAAAAAACTCTAAGATCATGAAAAAAGGTAGAAATGAAAAAGGGCAGGCCTACCTAGTCGAGTTAGAATGACTCTATTCAAAATAAATCAACAAATTAAAGAATTCTCATAATTCCTTAGAAAAAGACTTCAGGATCTTGTTCTTTTGTTCAAAATGATATAATTTCTAATTTTTATGTTTTTAGTGCCTCTAAAGTTCTTCCCTTTCTTGAATTTTAGATTAAGCAGCCACTGATTAAATGGCAAATATTGCCAATATATTTCTAACTTATAAATTGTCGTAGAAATAGCAAAGAAAAGTTACAGATGTATCTTTAAAACCAGTTACAGGACGAAGACATCTTAATTTCTCTTAATTTAACCCCCAATTACTTATTACATGCCTCACATTTGTAATTAATTTTTTTTTGTCACAAATTTACCAAAGTCTACAACTATAAAATTATTTTTTTAATCGATTATTGTACTTTCATAATCTCATTGTAGAGAAGATGATTAGGCACCTAAAGAAAAGAATGGCTTATACCTTTTTGAAGATTGAGGTCACTAATCATACTCAGTCACTTCTTATATTATTGAAAACATCTGGACCTATTATTATAGTTTGACATCTTTCTTTTAAAATTTTTAGTGTATGTTTTCTTTATTCTTCATAAATACAAAAACTAAAGATTTTAATTGTGAAATTTGCAAAATTTCTAATCATCATCATGTTTTCTTTCCTGAAAGTTACTCTAAATATTCTAGTACTTTTGCATTAATTCATTATGATATATGGGAACTCTTTGGAATCCTCAATAACTTTAGTCACTGATTTTGTTACGTGTATTGATAACTGTTCTCAAATGACATGAACATATTTAATTAAGCAGAAATTCAGTGTTAATATTATACTCCTTATATTCACTGTCATGTTAAAAATCAATTTTACTCTAAAATTATTTTTTTTGGACTAATAATGCTCGTATTTATGTTAATTACACATTAATATTATTTTTCCAAAGAGAATATTAGCCACCAACCTTTCTGTCCTGACATTACCCAACAAAGTAAAGTGAAAGAAAGAAAAAATTATCACATTTTGGAGATAACTATGTCTCTTCTCATGCACAATCAGATACCAAAATAATATTGGGGAGAAAATGTTCTAACATCTACTAATTTAATCAACAAAATACTCTCAAGAGTAATTGATTCCAAAAGCCTGTTAAGTTATTTGATTGAATTTTTTCCTAATTATAACTTTTTAAAGATCCTTTCATAAATTTTTGGAGATATTGCTTATGTTCATATCCATAAACAACATAAAGGAAAATTTGATCCAAGAGCTCTTAAATATATTTATTGGATATTCTTTCACACATAATGGTTACAAGTGGTTATCATCCACCCACAAAAATTTTTCACTTCAATATATGCCATTTTTGATGAAATCCATAACTTCATTACTCGAACTCATCTTTGGGGGGAGAATTTCTTATCTTGATGATATCTTTTGTGTTAACATTCCCAAAAATCCTTCAAATATAAACCTTGTACCAATTATACCCTTTCAGGCGGATTCAAGAAAGAACAAGTCCAAATAAGAATTCCACGAAGTTTAAGACACAAAATTTTTACCAAGTAGCACTAGTCAGCCCACTACCACTCAGTACACCTCATTCATAAATTCTTTTCATCTCCTAAACCTTTTGTAACCAACATGATTGCTAATCATATTTTTATTTCACAAATTCTTTTTGAGGTACTTGAAGATAAAAATTGGAATGAAGCCATGAAAGAAGAGATGAATGTCTTCGGAAAAATCATTCATGAGAGATCACTGAATGAAAGAAGGCAAATATGATGCAAATTGATTTTCACGGTGAAATTCAATGTGGATGAGAGCTTAGAAAGATGTAAAGTAAGATTAATAGTAAGAGAATATACTCAATCATACGAGATTGTTTATCAAAACACTTTTGCACCTATTACAAAGATGAACACGATTCACTCTGATATCCCTAGCAGTAAATTGATGGGTGGCTTATATAACAATATGATGTAAAAAATATTTTCTTATATGGTCATTTTGAAAAAGAGGTCTATATGGATTCACCACTTAGATTTAATAGCTCTTTGATAAAGAATCGGGTATGCAAACTGAAAAAAGATTCTCTTTGGACTAATATAATCACCTAGAGCTTAGTTTGGTAGATTTGCAAAGACTATGGAAGGAGCTGAATACAAACGAAGTCAAGGAGACAATATTCTATTCATAAAGCACTCTCTTGATGGTAAAATTTCAAACATTATTTGGCATGTTGGCGATATGATTATTACAAGAGATGATAATCAAGAGAAATAATCCATCTGAAAAGTGCTTGCCGATAAACTTAAAATTAAAGATTTAGAAAAATTTGAATACTTCNAGCAAAAAAATGTAGGCATACGAATAAGGCTTTGTACCGCTGGATTTGTTTGCTTATAACTCTCAATAGCAAAGAAGTTAAAGCACGTGAATCGAGGCTCTATATCGTTGAGATCTATCTCTCTTCAAATATTTGATTGTAATCCGTGTGCTTTCTTGTAGAATCGCCGGCCCTTAATTATTTTTCTTTCTTTCTGATTTATTCCTTTTTTGTGATTCCTAGAAAGACGTGAATGTGATTCTTGAGAGATTTTTCCATTATTTAATTTTCTACATGTTATCAGAGCAAGGTTAAGGGATTCCTTCCAACTTTTATTTTTATTCTCTAAGGCCAAGATTTTCTATTCCAACCTTACTTTTCTTGTCGAATTCTCCTTCTATTTATTATGTTTAGGTTCTCTGACTTCCCTTCAAAGGAGTCAACCATGATTAATAGTAAAAATCAGACTAAAGAAGCACTCCAATTATTTGAAGCATCTTATCGCTTGAACAAAGAAAAAACCTTAAATGGTCCCAAATTGTGAAAATATTTTTAAAGGGGAAGAGAGAGATCAAATACCAGGTGGATCTACCTTCGGAGCCCAAAGACTTAAAGTTTTTATTTTGGGAAGAAACTTATTTCATGATCATGACATAATTGTTGAACAATATGCTATCAGAGATTAGTGAAATTTTTATATTCCTCTCCACCTCAAAAGAGGTTTGGAATGCGAATAAACAAACCTACTCAAAGGTGAAAGATGTTACATTTATCTATGAAATTAATATAAAACTCCTCATTGCCAAACAAGATAACATTCCGATTATTGAATATTTTAACACTAAAAGTTTACCGATTAGAGTTGGACTACTACCAAGATCTCAAGATGTCCTATTGTGAGGATGCTACGATTCTTAAAAAAACCGACGAGCGTGAGAGGATCTTTGAGTTTTTGGTAGGACTTAATAATGAATTTGACCAAATTTGAATCTAAGTCTTAGTTTTAGCAGAGAAATCTCCCTTCTCTGATTGAAGTATTCTCTCTTGTTTGAGCAGAAGTAAGAAGGACATTGATGACCAATAGTTCTGCTCTTAACATATCTGTGACATTTACTATCACAAAACTTTTTGCAAAAGGTCGATACACTTTTTTTAAATGAAACATCTAGTGCAATTATTGCAAGAAGAAATAACATGCCAAAGACAAATGCTGGAAATTTCACAAAAAAACTCTAAGATCATGAAAAAAGGTAGAAATGAAAAAGGGCAGGCCTACCTAGTCGAGTTAGAATGACTCTATTCAAAATAAATCAACAAATTAAAGAATTTTCATAATTCCTTAGAAAAAGAAAGAACAAGTCCAAATAAGAATTCCACGAAGTCTAAGACACAAAATTTTTACCAAGTAGCACTAGTCAGCCCACTACCACTCAGTACACCTCATTCATAAATTCTTTTCAACCAACATGATTGCTAATCATATTTTTATTTAACAAATTTTTTTTGAGGTACTTGAAGATAAAAATTGGAATGAAGCCATGAAAGAAGAGATGAATGTCTTC
>JXCR01104444.1:11037-37056 GCA_002079205.1 Phalaenopsis hybrid cultivar | reverse complement strand
TTCTACTACAATTATCATCTTCACACCTCGCCCTCTGCTATGGAAAAATCCATAAAACCTAGCAAGATAGTGTGAGTTGAAAATCAAGGAATAATTCCAAAAATATACATATGATTTAATGACATTCAACCATCACATAAATTATTTGAAATTTAAAACTTAAAATTTTCGCACAAATTTATCCACTAAAATACAAAATAAAATGTGAGTGCACAACTGAGGGTTTGTTTGGGGCAGTTGCAGCTTATTGAATAATTTGTTGATAAACTGATTAAAAATAATCTGCTAATAAGCTAGGTGTAGCTATTACAAATTTTTATTTTTTTGGAAAAGTCATACCGCAATCAGAAAGCTGCCACCGCAACTAGACAGATGCGGTGTGAAAACACTGTTTTCAGCGTTATGAAAACGCATAAGCTGCCAAAAGACAGTTTACCTAAACATGTTAGGTGCGTTTTCAAAACGCAACCGCACCAAATAAACTGCCCCAAACAGTCACTGAATTCAAGTAAATGGTCCTAACCTTAACTATCCTCAATGCCACGTCTGAAGCATGAAGGTGAAAAGCTCCTCTACCTCATGCACAACAAATAACCTGAAATTCATAAATTTAAGGTGTGAGTTTGTCAAAAGCAAATTCAGTGAATGAAATCCGACTAAGCAAAATATAAATAACAAGGCTCTTGANGAAATCCGACTAAGCAAAATATAAATAACAAGGCTCTTGACATAATATAAGCAAGGAAGTGGACATAAATAAAATATTTATTATTTAATAGAGTTTCAAATAATATGCAAAAGTTGAGATTTTTTTAATTGAAATTTAACTAATAAGTGAATATATTGAGTAAAATTTTGTAATCAATGGCATTGATGGCTTCTTCTAATTTATATTTTAATAATTTACCTTAAAATATCACGAATTTATACATACATACATACATACATACATACATATAGATACACACACACACACACATAATTACCATCCCTTATAAATATATTTATATATAAAGGGATGATAATTACAAAGTTATTTGCATATAATAAGATTGTGAGTCGATTCAATCGATGAGAGTTGTCGGTTGCCTAACAAGCTTCGGTTCGATCGAAAGAGTTATTCTCGTCGACCGTCCTAAAAGTAGATTACCACCTTATGAGATTTTCTTTTGGCGTTAACTGATGATCATTAGGATAAGGTGCTCCCCCACCATCTCATTTGGAAACGATCGTCAAAGGCTATGTTTGATCTCCCACATCTTCTTCTTAAGCTGCCCATCTACTTTGAAATTCGTGTTTAATTTACAATTTTTTCTTCTTCTTCCAATGTCTTTCCCTACGCATGTTCTTGCCTCAAGCACTATAGAAATTTGATTTGAGCCAATGTAATTGTCAAAGTTCTGAAAGTATGTTATCAAAATCCTGATGAATCTCACCAAAAACATTTATTGAACAATTAATACTTCAGTCATACAACAATTACAATATATAATACTCGCTTGTACAATTAACAATATATTATTAAAATATCTATTAACTAAAGTGTCAATGATTAGCTCTTGTATTGCGGTCTTCATTGCCTACGCAAGGATTGACAATATCATTATTATTCCATCACTGATTGCCCCATCCAAAATATTCGTATGTTTTTTGAGGATTTGATTTGTTTTAATCTACACTTACGAAGTTAACATCAAAATACGAATGATTTTGTCTTATGCAATTCTGGAATATCATTATTGTAGTGACAAATTTAACTTATTTTTCAAAAGAATGTGTAGGCATATATCGTAGAATAGCCCATTTATTTGTCCAAGCTCCAAAAGCCCTCTCAATAACATCCTATAATGAGATATTTTAACTTTTATTAAATAGACCGCATTCATGAAACAATTGTTCATGACTTTTTGTTTGTGAACAACTTGTGTTTGGCTCATAAAGCAAACGAGCCGAACACGAACACACTTTTTGAGCTCGAAATATAAACGAGTCAAACACGAGTGATCAAATATAAACGGGGCAAACAAGAGCGATCGCTCCTGTTCTGCTCTTTTACACCCCTAGTTGACTACTCTAACAAGAAAATATTATTTAATGGATGTCAGATATCCATTACAAAAGGGATTTCATAAGCCATTTTCTAACACAAAATATCACATGTCAGACTTCGAAAAGAGTAGTCAAATTATAAGAGGTAGAAAAGTGATATTTAATAAGTGTCGATATATGCCTACACATTACATGATAATAAAAGTAAAAATATGTCACTACAGGGTGTCATTGAGAGGGCTTTTGGAGCTTGGAAGAATAAGTGGGCTATTCTATTCATTTTCATATTCATTTTCATTTCCAATAGTTTTGATTATCAGTGTTATATTTGATTGGCGATCATTTCATTATTCTATGTATGTTCGATGATTTTAAATTTCAAAGATATTTGATTTGCGAATTTTTTGTAGATGCCTAATTTTTTGAATCTACGATAGATTCATTGATTTTGAATTTCGAAGATAATTGATAAATGTGTTTCTTTATTATTTTTGGAGTAAAATTGTTTTGTTATCCTAACGCCATGAGTGATAATGCAGACCTCCACTTAATTCAGATGATATTTTTCTCTCTTAGCTGACAATATGTTCGGAATCATGAAGTGTTTGATAGTGTTTTTTGAGTTTTGCAGACATTTTGCTTAAATTTTCTATAGAGCTCAGTTTCAATAGATTATCGAATTTTGTAGGTTATTTTTGTGTTGCATTGTGTTTTCAACTAGTTTAAAAATCTAGTCATTATAGGACTTACAGTTGGTGGATTTTTGATAAGTTATGACTTTTTTGCATGACCATATATGATTTTGTTGTTTGTCTTTTTTTATTAATTTATGAGGATTTTTCTTCGTAAAAGAAGATATGTATGTTTTTCTAATTTTTATAGCAAATTTCCTATTTTGATATTATTTTTTTCTAGTACACTCCTTGATTAAGTTATAAGAAAAAAATTTGTGAGTGATTTATCTAAGCACACAAGTGAGAGGCCTTGTAATCTTACTTCCTTTTTGTTTGGCCTTCTTATTGTAAACTTCCATTATAGCAACAATTTTTATATTTTCACAATATTACTTAAAAGTGTTTATAGGTAAGTTGTCATAGGTAAGGTTGGTTGATATTTCTATTGTATTACATCAAATTTCTCTTCCGCTTTTCCATTGTATTACTTCAAAGCTGTCATGCATATTTTTTATTGGCATTTTTTCAATGATATAAAAATTTTTATGAGGTAAGATTCATTTGTACTTTTATATATCTTATGAGGTTCGGTATTTCGTTGGCTCAAAACAAATTATTTGAAATATTTTCTCAAATGAACCAATATTGGACCTATTTTTTCCTCTCTCTTTCATTAATTATGTTCTAACCATTGATTTACGAAGCTATGTTATCAGAAATGAGCTTAAGCAATTCAACAAATTTTAAGGGGACGAAGCTTCGAAAAACAAATTGTGAATGCAACATATTATCCATTGTTTTCATGGCTAAAAAAAGTGATAACTTTGGCTAAAAATTCTATAGAATACACCGATCAGGCAAAGATTGTAAATATTTTGAGTAGGTTGATGAACCTTGTGATGTAACATTAGAACAAGGCGATGAAGCTCGTAGGTCTGATTGCGGTGCAGCTTATGTTAAAGGTATTACGATTAACTCATGATTGTGTGACCATTTTTATTATGAAAATTTTGATTTATGTTCTTCTGCCTTCAATGTGATACTATATGTTGTCTTGCATGTCATGATAAAGGTATTGTGAGTGAATAGTATTTGACTCATGATTAATTTTGTTACTTTTTCTCTCTTTTATTTTTTTAAGGCTTCGTCAGATTGTCTAGCGTTGTATGCTTTCATTTTTTGAGTAAATTTCTCTTCAAGATCATATGAATGACCTGGAGAAGATAGAAATAAAAAAGATAAGAACATACGACAATGAAAACAAACTATAAAAAGCACATGGAGAACTTTCGTGAAGAAAACTTCGCGTGATAGCTCAAGAGCAGACGCCTGAGACAAGATCAGATCAAAAATACCTTAGAAGCATATCCACGAAGAAGACCTAGGGAAGTAACCCACAACAAAGAGATTCAAGTTTGTGTGCTTGTTCTATGGTCAAGAACAACTCATGAAGGGGTGTATTCTTTTTGTTAAGGGGGTGCTCAAGAATATTTTCAATTAAAGGAATCCTACTTACACTTGTATAATGACTAGTAAAGGGTGTCACAAAGGACTATTATTTCACAGGAGTGTTCCGATGCCTTCAAAGTTCACGCCGATCCACACCAGCAGGAAGTAAGTCTTTCATGATCTCATATGGATGGTGGCTTATCGACGATTAGGGCCTACAAAACAATCGGGTCATCGCATAGGGTCTGCGCTATGCTTCCATGGACAAATCGGGTCATAAGGGCAGAGGGTGAATCACAGTATCCCAAACGAGTGGTGGTTTATCTGCAATCTGGGCCTACATGACGACATCAGCAAACAATCGAAAAGGAGCGACGAGACTTAAAGGGGGATTTTTAAAGGAAGGGAGGGGTAATCCTAATCGGGTAGAGATAATTGGTTAGGATATCACAAATCCCCTCAGTCTACTTGTTTATGAAGTTCAACCCAATACAACAAGAGAACCCCTTGTCAACATTCCATGAATTACACCATCTAATGGGATTTCAGGAACCCTAAGTTTAAGAGAATGAAACTCTAATTCCATAACCCTATGTAGGCTAAAAGAGAAAAGGTGGGACTTATTCCTGCCAAAGTGGCAAGGATGTCGCCAGAGTGAAAAGAAACAAGAGGTATGGCTATGTAATCAAAACACTCTCACAAAGGACTTACTCCCCGTCTAAGTTGGGAAAGCCTCTAACACCCTAGGTGGACTAGACAATCACATAAATAGAAATCTATGTTGGGCCAAACAGGTTAAATAAGCATGGGGACTTCTCCTTGGTAAATGCAAATGATGCATTTATCTATCCCTAAGTGTGGAGGCCCTATTAACATGACTGGATGTATAACCTTGCATGCAACCCGTTTAAAATCTGACTTGAAAGCCATGCAAAAAATAAAAGTACAGATTTTCAAAAGTTTGACTATTTTAAGCCTAAATTTTAATTTATCTCAAAATTAAGCCTAAATTTTAATTTATCTCAAAATTTGTTTATTAAAATTTTGTAAAAAAATTAGAATAATTTTGATTTTAAAGAGCCTAAGTGATTCACATGATTCCTGGATAATCCACAAAGTAAAAAGAGTGAAACCAAGTTCAAGCACACAAGCATACAAGAAAGCATGAAAATAGACCAAATAAAAAAATAAGAAAAGTATGGGGTCGCTAGGTTGACAATATATCCCAGAGAAGAAAAAGACGGTCAGACACCCCATACATACTTAGTCCTAATTCAATACATAAACAAGATTTAGAATTAAGGTATGGGCCATGAGCAAGCAGCTCTTGGTCCCCGTCACATGTTTCAGTCAGCCAGTCACCTTGAAACTCGTGCTAGTATCGTATTTCTAATACAAGACTCTTCTGAGAACTCTAAAAAGTATATAGGAAAAAGTAATAAATATACTCTACTTGTATGAAAATAATGTTAGCAGTAAAGCCAACCACATGCAATGCATATGAACCATGCCTTGTGGGAGGAGCTGAGCAGCGCATGTAGAAAGAAAATTAATATTTAAAGCATTACATTGCTCCTCCCTTTTACACGTGTGGTCTATTTTAGACATGGATCCTCTAGAAAGATTTAATATACTTCCATGTATATCGAAATCAGTAAACATGAAAGTACACCAAAAACACAAAAGGTGATGCCTAACTAGGGCAACCAAACCGACAAAGAACTATAGCCATGACATCAAAAAAGACTACCTAGCATCCTAGTCCTTAGCCTAGAACAACATCCAACGTAGTGTCCTAGCATAATATCCAAGTGAGTGTAGGGTTATGTCAGAAGGTTAGCGCATGCTTTGACGGGGTCGCCATCACTGCCCCCGTTTTAAGGATTCAAGGATTCTAAGAGATGCCACTAGATGCAAGTTTTAAAAATATTTTGAAAATTAACCACATGTACAGTCTAAGCTAAATATGCAAGTAGTTTTCAATATATATTTTAGAAATATAATGCATATAAGCAATAAAAAATAATTTTTTATTCTTTTTTAAAATAGTTCCTAAGAAATAGAAAGCATAAGTGGAATCTATTAGACCTCTTGAAACCTTAGCACAACATACGCAAGCTGGCCCACTGAGCGATGACTAGTATTACCCACTAAGACATCCTCGTGAGCAGTAATAATTGTCGCATCGTGAACAAAGGAGGGTCACTCGGCAAACGAGCCAGCTTTATCGAAGGAATGATCAAAGAATGCACACGCAAGTGCAACAAGTTCCAATATAGTGTAATTGTTCTATCGGGGTAGGAGCCACAAAATGATGACAAACATACACCGCAATTATATGGATGACATATACTAATGATGAATGTGCTGACAGCGTGGAATAGTGCACACAAGACATACAAAACAAGTGACGATGAGTGTGTCGTAGAGGCATTGACTCAAGGGTAGCTGTGCCAATGAGGTGGTGACTCAAAGGGTGGGTGTGCCGAGAAGGCAGTGACCCAGTTTTATGAGTGTTCACGAGGTGCAGTGACTCCAGGGTGAATCCTATTGCAGTCCAATGTGGTGCCATAGGGAAGGAGTAAAGTAATTACCGCTAGAGAGAATTACACGCCGGGAAGAATTGATATGCAAGCCATCCTTGCTAGAGCCAAATGGGTGTCTGGGGTGCGTGTCCAAGAACGATGACCCAAGCAAGAATAAAAAAATGCAGGATTATCGACATGCATGGTGACATGCAAAGTAGGCATGTGAGAGTGCACTAGGGCAAGTGCAAACACAAGCATTGTGGTGCTCTATGAATTATGAAATGTTGAGGAGTAAGAACATGGAGTGATGTGCCCATGGGAGGCGCGAATACTTGCTACGAGCATATGAGTACATATGCTCACAAGAGCGTGAAGAAGGTCGAATATGTTAAATCAAGCCATGCAAACATCCAAGCATACACAAATGCAACATTGATATGCACTGTGAGTGGTCGAGTTGAACAAGCTGGTGGGGCCGATTGAGCGAGCCGACGAGGCATGAAGATCAATTTGATTGGGCTGGTGCGGTCGATTTGTTAGTTTGATAAAAGATAGTCAGTGGGGCTTATTGAGCTGGTGGGGCAGATTAGATGAACCAATGAGATAAGGCAATCGATCCAATCGGGCTGGTCCAACCTATTGGTTGGATAGCCGAAAGATGGCTGGTAGTGCCGATCGAGCCGGTGGGGCTGATTGGACTAGCCAACAGAGCGACATGCAAAAATTGATAGTTTTAATGCACATTAAAAAAAAACATGTCACACACATAATGCAGATATGAATGCAAGCATGATGAAGAGGTTCAATCGTTCATTTCTATAAAGCTGGCTTAACCTAACAACCTCACATGTCACCTTAAGGATAGTTGACGGAGTGAAGAAGACGTCGCTACAAAGTGATGGGCGGCCACTTCTGTTTGCCCGAAACAAAGAAATTCTTTGGAAAAAGTCTTCACAGCATAGGGAACATTAAAGTTATGGGACTTTTCGTTCTTTATGCCCAAATGACGGATCTTGCTCCCCTCCGTCGTGAAAATGAAATCATCGGTGCAAATGCGTGGTTAGGGTAAATCTGGGCTTTGAGATTTCATGCTATAAATGAAAAGGGTATGATTGCCCTTAGATTCACTATGGGATCACACAAGCTCCTAACTTATGGGGTTCTTCTAGGAACACCAAGAATCCAAACCTAGATGCTTTAATATCTAGACCTAGGTGCCCTAATGAAAGAGAGAACAAAAGTTTAAGGAATCTCATTGCCACGGTGGTTGATCAAAGTCCGACGCTCATTTTGGAATAAGCTCTTCTAGTGGTAAGAGAGATGATGAAGCTAGGTTTCTTTCCCCAATAGGTGAAGAAGCTCTCCTCGCCAGTGTTTTCCTTCTCCAACGTAGGATGACACTCTCCTCGCCGAAGAGACTGTGAGCTCATTGGAGTCCTCCTTCTCCCAAGCTGGGATGAAGCTCTCCTAGCCATGCTTCTCAAAAATTTCACCAGAGAAGAAGAAGAAAGGTGAAGAAGAAATAGAAGTTGGAATATGATTAACTCTATTGAGCTTCTCTTTGAGGAAGATGAAGAGTCCTCCCTTTTTCTTGCTCCAAGCCTTAAAATCCAAAAAAACTCTAAGCTCCTTGAGGAAGAATATGGAGTTCTTCCTCGAACAACCTCAAGCTCTCACCAACAACCTAAGTTTGAAAATGAGTGGAGAAGATGGGAAGTGAAATTAGCCTCTAAGAGAAAAGGAATGTTCCAAGGAGGAAGAAGAAGATGATACTCCAATCTTTAAGAAGGAAGAAGACCTTAGCTCCAAGGTGCCCAAGTGCTAAAGATCCAAAATGGAGGAGACCCAAGGGAGCTAAAAGCCGACCAACCCAAATATCCCTCCCTTTTTGCCTAAAATGGCAAGGGTCTAATGTTTTAAAAGGCTTCCAAGTATCCAAAAATGGCCACATCAGCAACTTTATCACCCCCATGCATATCTTCCCCAAACCCTAGGAAATATGCACTTTTCAGTTGCCAAGGAGGTGTGCCAGGTGAGAATATAAAGAAAAATTGGAGCAGGAAAATGGCATTGCACCTAAGCGTAACAACCCTGGCGCCTAAGTGCCTCCAGGCTGGCGCCTACTTGTTGAGCTCTCGGAAAAGCCATTTTAGGGGGTTTTGGGCTTCTAGGTGCCAACAAGCTGGCACCCACTTTTTGAGCTGTCGGGTTTTAAGCTCCTTTGGGGTTGTTTTAAGCATTTAGGCACCTGGGGAGGCGCCTAGGCATCGATCTTGCCTTGAAAACCCTTTTTTCACCTGAAACGTCAGACTGAGGATTTTCTTGATCCGAAAGCCGTGTGGGATCAAATATGACTAAAATATAGTCTCATAACCCCTAAAATGAGTATTTCTTTGTCGTTTATCAATGGATTCATTGCCAACAGTCGACTTAAAACCATAGGGCAGGTACGACATTCTAAGCCCTACTCTTTCCGGAAACACCTATGGGAAGCTTCGATGGATTCCTCTAACGATGGGAGGCTTCATATGGATATGACATGATTTTTAAACACCAGAATGGGCGCAGAACACGTCTCATGTCCCGAGTAAACTCGCACAACAGCGAATTCTCTCATCTAAGATCGAATCATCGTAGACCCTAGTTTTGGGTCTTGAATACGTACCAGAAGGTCTCAGATGAGTGTCTTGAGCTACAAGATACTATGAGTGAGCAGTGAATCATCCCGAGCTAGTCAAGTGAGCACCTACACACGTGACATAAAAAATTGACGTCATTCACTATCATTGGCCTTATTCTGAATATTTGCCCGTTTTAAAAATTATTTATTTTTCTATTTTATTTTAAAGAATAACTTGTATAAACATGCATTTTCTAAATTATAATATTCTCTAATTCTATAATTCAATTTTCATTTTACTTTTGTATTTTTGCTTGTTTGAATAATACATTTAAATATGAGAATTACATACATCGATAAATCTCATGAATTCTATATAACATTAGCATAAGGATATTTTAGACATTTGTCCACAGAAAACACATTAAAAACTATATTTTTTAAATAGATCTATTGCTTCTGAAACACCAACTTCTAAACATCAGATTTTCCACAACATATTTGAATTGAGATTTCATATTTCCACAACTGAAACAATCTTACACTAAATAGAAAAGATGAGAGAACTACTTACTCACAAGCTCACTTTAATGACCAGAAATGAGAAGAGAGTTTGAAGCAGAAGTGACATAAACTACAAACCTGATCGAGAATGTTAGGAAGAGTGGTCATATGGTAGAGGAGAATAAGCGAGATCAAGTGGTGCATTCACCCGTGTGAAAAAGAGTTTGTTGCTTAATTCCAAATGAATCAAAAACATATATAATGAATATTTGTTTTTTTGTGTAAAAGTGGAGAATAAGACGGGAAATAATGTGATGTTAGTTTAGAGATGTTAAATATAGTTTAGAATCTTCTTATGAACACAATAGTTTGGATGTGAAAATATCAAAAGTATGGATTGAACAACAATGAATTAGTTGAAAGTAAAATGAAAAACCCTAAAAGGTTGGGGTAGAGTGTTTACTCTGTCAGAAAAAATAAATCATTAGAAGTAAGATGAAAAAACCTAAAAGATTGAATTCGAGTGTTTCTTCTGCTAGAAAAATAAAATATATAAAACATATAAGAGAGGGATGATTAGGTGAGATTTGGTATGGTGAAAAGAAACAAGTTTCTTTCAAATATCAGAATCTGTTTAACTTTAATCTCATAATCCGTTTAAATTTAATGTTTCTTCTTTTATGGGGATATTTTATTGACAAAAAAATAAATACAAGCTATCATTTATATAAGTGTCTTTCTGACGACATCATCATTTCACTTTTGCATTTGTAATGCATATGCTTGTACTTGGCTCTTCGAACTTAACCACTCGTACTTGATTGTATGTCGAGTTGATGATGCTTGACCATTTCTATCGTGCTTTCTTACTTTGGGCTGGATCCTTTTAACAATCCCAAACAATCCTAAATTTGAAAGAAGACATATTTAGATTCACAGGATTGGTTTCTTCCAACAAATTGGGTTTGAGAACACCTTACATGTAATTTCATCGAAGCATGTGGAATGCGGAATGAGAGTAAAAATCCCATTTAGGCACCAAATTTTAGCGGTCAATTCTCACTTTGAGAAAAACGACGAGGGAACAGATCAAACACATGTCAGGCAAACAGTAGAATGTTTATGCTGCATTCCTGTTTGAAAGCACTAACCTGATCACCGCACTTCGGCTATGCAGAAAGGGTGGCGTTGTAATTTCGTTGTAGTCACTCTGTAAGAACACTCGATTCCCCATTCTCCAACCCCGTTTTGGTTCTCTGCTGCCAAAGGCACGCTCCGTCGGCTGTACGTGGCACTGTGAGTTCTACGCCGCTTTCTTTGCGTCGGAGCCGCTCTCGAAACTTAGGGCTTCTCTAGTTTCTGTTCCGCCATTAGGGCTGGCTCCGCCTTGAGAGCCGCTGCTGTGAAGGAAACAAGAAGTCCGCGTTCCCTTCTTCTGGGAGGTTAGATGTTCGACCTAGCCCACTTTCTCGCCTATTCGACTCCCATTTCATATTCCATTTTCTTGCACTGAATCTATTTTACCTTTGCGTGCGTTGTTTTTAGTTTATCACGGTATTCCGGTTCGGAATTCTGTTGCGTCGTTGTGTTTCTTTGATCCGTGGCATTCCGTGGAGCTTGTAACTAGGATACCATGTATTTGGTTGTAAAAATAGAAGAGCTTAGTCAGTTTTTTTTCTTGAATTTATTTATTCTTGCTTTCTGATGTTGTCTTTTTGGCTGGTTTTCTCCCCCTGTTCTCTCTTCTCTTGACTTACCGCATTGGCCCTTTGCATTACTATGTATAGTATAGCGGTGTTTTTATTCCCTTTTGCTGAGGGACCAGCTATTCTTCGTGCCTCGGAATGTTAAATTTTCATCAGGAGTTGAGAACATATTATTTTAGAAAGTGCTATTCCCGTCTCTGTGTTGTTCTACACGCAGATCAATATTTTTAGGATTATTTTTTATTCCAACATGTAATGCTGCATTTTCTTTGTAAATTTTTAGCTTTCTTTGTTAAAANAGAACATATTATTTTAGAAAGTGCTATTCCCGTCTCTGTGTTGTTCTACACGCAGATCAATATTTTTAGGATAATTTTTTATTCCAACATGTAATGCTGCATTTTCTTTGTAAATTTTTAGCTTTCTTTGTTAAAGCCATTTATTAGTATTCATCTCTTAAGTTCAAGCTACAAGCGGTGGAAAGTGAAAAGATTATTGTCTTTATAATGCTTTTATTTTGATTTGCGTGGGAAGCGTTAAGATTACTTCATCTGGTATGGATTCTTGAGAGAATTATTAAGATTTGGTGGACAAGGAAATGCAATAAAAAGTCACTGGAGTGCGCAAGCGTCATGACTAATTTAGTTGACAATTGAGCAGCACAAACTCAAATTTATTTGAAGCATCAATTGATAGATTGTATTGTTTCAATAATTTTTTAATTGTGGAGGTGAAATGTAGATAAAGTTTGTTACTTGTAAGTACTCAAAAGGAGTATTTTCTGAATGCATTGCTTATAAATTGCAGTACCCATTTGCGGCAAATTCCTAGTGCCGAAATATGGAAGAGGATATCAACTCTTTTGTCTCAAGTGGCGTGGTTTCTAGCATAAGTTTTAGCCTAGCTTCATTTGATGAAGTAGTAAGTGATGTTGTTTTCTTACTTTATATGAAATGAATTTTCAATCGCTCTTACTTTATTTCTCCGTCAATATAGTGGTGTGTAATTTTTTTCTTCTCTTTTGGTAGTGCAAATATTCAATTAATAATTGCCCAATATCACATCCAAGCCAGTTGGGAAACCCTTTTCTTGGTTTGCCACTTGAATCAGGGAGGTGTGAATCATGTGGGACTGTTGAGACTGAAAAATGTGAAGGTGAATATATTGGATTTCTTTACAATATCTTTTTTTCTTAAAATGTTGTGACAACTTGTGCTTATTAATTTCAGGGCATTTTGGTTATGTTGAGTTCCCCATACCTATTTATCATCCCTCCCACATTAGTGAGCTGAAGAACATTTTGTCCCTGCTTTGTTTAAGGTGCCTGAGGGTAAAGAAGGGAAAGGTATTTATAGCTTTGTATAGAGTTAACTTTTTTTTTATTCTAGGTCCTCTGTGCATGTGGTAAAATATTGTATAAAATTTTGATCAATATATATTTCATCTACAATGATATGAAATGGAAATATAGTGTTGTCATATTGTTATTGGTAATTTTTGTTAATTTGGTTTTTGTCATGCGATGATTGGATGCCTATTTCTTTGCGGTAGAAGCACTAGTTTTGTTGAATATGCACGGTTACCAAAGTTTGTTGGCGATATAATCAACAAAATGTGAATGAATTGAGCCTTTGATAAAGGAATTATTGCAAAAGGTCCACATGTCTTAGGAGGTTATTGCCAAACTTAGACATTGCCACATATGTGGAAGATGATGAAGGGTCATGATATTAAAGAAAACTGAAGACAGATGATCTAAGCTTTAAAAAATTTCTTTTGAAAGAAACTTTGCTGGCAATTTAGAGGAAGTTTTGCTTCTCCATTTTGTTTGTTTGTGCTCAATTTTTATATCCAATCTTATGTATTTCTATGTTTAAATTATAGTTTTTGTAATCAGCCCCCTCTTATCCACTGAATTATTTGTTCTTCAAACTTGGTTAGGGCATGAGATATTCATAATTAGGCTAACGTTATATTTTCCGTTCTCTTGGTTTGAGAATATACACAACCCATTCTGATTTTGAGAGAAAAGGCATCTTGCTTCAAATGGTTACTAGAGATTTCGATAGGACTCTCCCTAGAATTTAGGAAACACATAGATTTTATTGCAAGAACATCAAACATTCAACACAAATTCGTAGATAAGCACTTACAATTCGAGAGGTAGGAGATCTCTCCCAATCCTACAATTAGAGAGGTAGAAAATCTCCCCTAAATACTAAACCTAAAACTCACAAAAATAATCTTAAGCATCACTGACCCTAAACCTTTTGGGTTTATTTATACTAAACAATTACCATTAAGTTAATCAAAGAATAAATTGCCTCTTATACACCGGCGTAACAGATTCTTCCACCCTCATAAGCAAAGGATACTTTCCTGGTATATACAAAGGATACTTGTAACCATTTGAAGCAAGATGCATTTTCTCTCAAAATCTGAATTCGTTGTGTATATTTGGAAATAGTTTATTCTTGATTGAGGGATAAGAGAAGAAAACCCGTTGCTCAACATTTTCAAAAAAAAAAAAAAAAGGGGGATAAGTGAAGCAGTCAAGTACTTTGCTATTTGGACTCTTTTATGGATTAACATTATAGTTGTCAGGCTAAGCTGGATAATTTCCTTGCATTTATTGTACTTCACTATATTTAAATGCAGACTTTTTAAGCAAAGAACATGGTGGCAAATGCCATTACATTTTTGTTATTTTCTTTAATTCATATTATATTTTTGTGGCAATAACATACATAGCAATCAAAACTTTACTATTTACCAGNTATAGTTGTCAGGCTAAGCTGGATAATTTCCTTGCATTTATTGTACTTCACTATATTTAAATGCAAACTTTTTAAGCAAAGAACATGGTGGCAAATGCCATTACTTTTTTGTTATTTTCTTTAATTCATATTATATTTTTGTGGCAATAACTTACATAGGAATCGAAACTTTACTATTTACCAAACTAGCACTCTCTTTCATTAATTATTTAAATTCTCACTGATATACCAAAATTCACAATATAACCCCAACCTGTATTTTTTAATTTTATAAAATTTCCAATGATTTAATCGGGGCACTGGTAAATTTACCGGTTTGTTAGTTCAAAAAATGATTTGATGCCAGTTTGATAATTAGTTGTTTTGAATGCTATGCATGCAGTTACTCATATATTTTTATGAATGCTATAATNTTTAATCGGGGCACTGGTAAATTTACCGGTTTGTTAGTTCAAAAAATGATTTGATGCCAGTTTGATAATTAGCATTGTTTCGAATGCTATGCATGCAGTTACTCATATATTTTTATGAATGCTATAAAAATAATAATAATAAAAAGTTTTTTTTTTTTTGAAATGCTACAATATTTTGCTTGCATATGCAAATTCAATGTAGGTATACACATGCTGAAGGTAGATATTTAAACTTCAATTATACCTCATATCCTACTCTNCAACCCTAAACTCAAATTTCTAGCCTAGGTCCCTTGATCTTTTTAGGATACTCATATAGATGGTCCCCTAAACCTACCAGCCCTAGGGCTATGGGTTGACTAAGACCAGTACATATAGGACCCAAAATGGGATTTCCTTTGGTCCATGGTTCATTTAGGGTGATTAGTTACCCAATCATATCAAAAATTCCCATCTTGGCCTTTTGCCCCTAAACACCACCAAATTACCAAAATACCCCTCCATAGCCCAAAATTCCAAAAATTTCAAAAATTTCCAGAAAATCTCAATAAATTCCAAATATTCCCAATTTCATTTTTTCAACTACCGCATGACCCAGTTTGGCCAATTTGACCATCTTTAACCAAAACCCCTAAATTTTCTTTTAAGAGCCTAGATTTCCCCAAATTCAACTCAAATTTCCATCAATTTGATCTCAATTGACCCCAATTCCAATCCTAAACTCAAATTAACTTTTGATATGGCCAAGCTAAATCAAATCCAAGCTTAATTGGCCCATGATTTGAACCTAATTTTGATTTAGGTCAAAACCCCAATTTTGACCATATGACATAATCTCACCAAATTGAACCCATAGCCTAGTCAATTGGCCCCAATTAATGTTGTAAAATATTTACAACATTCCTACACATCAAAATCAACCATCAATTGGCCTTGATGAAGCATCAAATCCATTTAATTTTGGCCTAAATCCAAAATCCCAAATTTAGCCCCAAATTGGTTAAGTCCCCAAGTTTTACCCAATTGATTGCCTTAACCCCAAAATTGGCATCCAATTCATGTTAAAAACANATGTAACTATTAAAATTTAGGCATTAGTTATTTAAATGCATAATAATTGTTTGGTATGTATGTAATTTTTTCTTCTTTAAAATTCACAGCTTTGCTGTGTTTTCTCTGTCATCTAAGTTGTGACCAAATTTGACAAAAAATTGAAATTCTACAGGCAAAATATTTGATTCTTTGATNTCTGTCATCTAAGTTGTGACCAAATTTGACAAAAAATTGAAATTCTACAGGCAAAATATTTGATTCTTTGACGTTTCAATTTCAATTTCCACATGCAAATGACAATTATTGAAATGTTAATTACTCCGTTGCTGTGCAAATTAATTTTGTCATGCATGCATCTCCAACACCAAAAACAGAAAAAAGAAAAGGTAGTTAATTGGCGGAATAAAAAAGGTTTGTCAACTGGTAGAGACTTTCATTGGTATTTTTGGGTAATTTGCCATGTAGGAAAAAAATGGTTTTGTAGCGGCCTCTTTGTTTTGCTTGCTTTGAGATTGATCACCACTTCAAATGCATGATTACATCAATCTACTTAGGGTTTTTGGTTGAAATCTGTGTAGATTGAGGGGTGGNAGGAAAAAAATGGTTTTGTAGCGGCCTCTTTGTTTTGCTTGCTTTGAGATTGATCACCACTTCAAATGCATGGTTACGTCAATCTACTTAGGGTTTTTGGTTGAGATCTGTATAGATTGAGGGGTCAGAGGGAGGGATGGATGGGATTGGTTTCCTTATATATGTACCCTATTTGTGAATGATGAAACTAACTCTCTTTTCATCCTAAGGCCTGTTTTCAACATGGTATCAGAGATCTAAACTCTAGCTTCCCAACTGCCATAACCTCTCTAATCCCTACGACAGCTTGTGGGCCAGGCAGAAAACTCCTCTGTCCAACGACCAGTTCTTCCTTGCGGGGGTAGTCCCTTCTCCTAAACTTCTCCCTGTAGCCGGATTTCCCTACTGCATGAATTCCTTTGTCGGAATTCCTCCTTGCTACAGGCTCTCCACTGGAATCCCTCCTTGCAACCAGAATTCCCTACTGCAGGCCCCTCCTTCTTGGAATCCATTTTTGTATATACCTTCCTTTACTGAGATTCCTGCCTATAGCAGCCGCAACAGCAACATTTACCTTCCGTTGCCAGTTACCGAAATTCCTGGCTAAAGCAGTAGCAACAACAATAACAGTCACCAGATACGAACATATCAACAATAGTGCCGTTAAACAACCTAGCAACAACAATAGTGGTGGCAAGTAGCAATATCAATAATGACACCAAGTAGCAGTAGCGACAACAAACAATAACAACATCGACACTAAGGAGTAATAGCATCAACAACTAGCAATTCCTCTTTCAACAAGCAACGATTCTGAAGGCACATACAATTCCTGATTGAGTACGGGATGAAGGTATCCACGAGATGGAGAGCCATTTCTACTCTGAGATTAATTCTGGATCAGTGATCGAGAATTCTTCCCAGACAACTTTTGAACTGTCTAACTTTATCATAAACCATAAACTCAATGGCCATAAATTCCTTCAATTGTCCCAATCCATGTTTATGTACATTTGTGTTAAAGGAAAAGATGAGCATCTCAGTGGAGAAGACACAATTTATGAGATCACTAATCCCAACCACCGCACATAGAAGATTCATAATCAGACGGTCATGTCATGGCTATTCAACTCAATGATCAATTAAATTGGTGAAATTTCCTTTCCCTACAAAATTGCCAGAGGATCTGGAAGGCTGCTAGTGAAACATATTTCGAGAATACTGCCGAATTATTTAAGATCAAGACCAAACTTCATGATTAGTGCCAATGAGAGCTAAATGTCACCAAATACTTCAATACTTTGTGAAAGTATTGATTACAAGTAGCCATGTCACGTGTGTAAATGTCCACATGGTGCGGGATGTTTAAATCCATTATTGAGGAGAAGATAACTATAAAATTCATAGTAGGAGTAACTCAAGAATTGGATGAAGCGAGAGGGAAGATCATGGGAATAAAGTTACTTCCATCACCTTATGAAGCCTTCACTGAGGTCAGGAGAGAAGAGAACAAAAAAAAGCTGATGATGATTTGAAATGAGAGTTCACCAAGTAATCAAAGCTCAAGAGAGCAGAAAGAAGCTGATGCTGATTGGTAATAGGGGTTCTCTAATTACTGAAAGCTCAGCCCTGTACACCCATAATTCTTCCCATGACTCAAAGATCAAGAAAATCGTCCCACATGTGACTTTTGCAAGAAGATTGAGCATATCAAAGACAAATGTTTGAAACTTCATGAAAAACTTGCAGACTGGAAACTCAGACATGGAAAGAATGATCAAGAAAAAAAGGTGAATGTTGCTACCACATCCATAGTTTCGGTTGAACCATTCAACAAAGAACAATTTGATATTTGGAAAAATCTTTTAGGAGGTAATTCAAAACAACACACCAATTGCTTGACACACCAAGGAAATATATCATTTACCTTTCTTGTTAGTAATGAGAGATTTATAACTTGATTCATAGAGTCAGGAGCTTTTGACCATATAATCGAAGACATTAATTCTCTAATCAAGTATCAAGCAACTTCTACATCTAGATTGATCAAACTTGCAGATGGATCACACCAAAAAATGATTAGAAAATGAGATGTAGATATTTTTCAGGATATCACCTTATCTCTGAGTCCGCCGAGTCTATGTTTATTGAAAATATATGCCATGTTATGACATTGTTGCATCGATCGTCATAATTTCAATTATGTTGCAAAGTTGTATACTCATTTGTTTATCAATAAAAAATTTAGTTTTTATCAATGTGAGATTATAAAATTTTAAGTGAGACTAGGTGGTTGTTAATTTATTATCAATCACACTAGAACTACTTGACTATTCCTAATAAAAGAGAAATTTGAAACAACCCAAAAACTTCAAACATTCCATGACATTATTTAAATTCAATTCGAATGTAAAATTCAGATTCACAAAGTTTATAATGCAAATGAATAATTCAACTCTTTCCTTGGGGCCTATCTTTCAAAAAATAAAATCATCCATGTGAGTTAATCTATTAATACCCTGCAACAAAATGGGATATCAGAAAGAAAGAATGACCATTTCCTTGAGGTATCCCACTCAATTAAGTCTTCTCAGCAAGTTTGAAAATATTTTTGCGGGGAAACAATTCTTACTATAACATTTCTTTTCAATCGAATGCTTAACCAAGTACTTAAGTTGGAAACACAAATTTATATTTTGATGATTACGTGCACTCCATCAGAGGTTTCTCTCCTACTATATCAATATTTGGGTGTATAACTTTTATTCACATCCATTTCCTAATTCGCACCAAACTTGATTTTAAATGTATAAAATGTATTTTTCTTGGGTATGCCTCTAACAAAAAAAAAAAGTATAAGTGTTACTCTCTTGTTTCTAGAAAATACTGCAACTCAACGGATATTACTTTTTTTGAAAATCAATTCTATCATCTTAAATCTGATGCTCAGGGGTAGAGTTCAAATGAACATCAATTTTGGGATGCACTTGATGACACTTACAAAACAACCCCACTTATTATTTTCCCCACGCGTCCACCAGCTTTTCCTACCCTTATCGAGGATATCCAACCAACTCAACTTGAAGTCCACCACAAAGAACTTCGTGTGTACACCAGGAAAAAGAAAAGCTTTGAACAGGTAGAAGACAACTCGTAAAGGCAAAACTGCTTAAATCAAAACCCAATGCTACCCTTGAAAATTATGGTGAGGAGTCTATCACTCTTGAGTTATCTCATTCTTCTTCTTGCACTGATGAAAAGGAAAGCTGTACTAGATACCCAATTCATGAGTATGTCGTTTGTGGGAAGTTATCCTTAGCTTATAGGGCATTTATATCTAATCTTGAGACTGTGCTTATTCCTAAATTCATTCTTGAAACTCTTGAAAATTCAGAATGGAGGAATGTACTTGAAGTGGAGATTCGAGTGCTAAAGCGTAATGACATATGGATTCTTAGTAAATTTTCTCAGGATAAGAAACCAGTTCGATGTAAATGGGTATTCATCAAAATACAAAGCTGGCGGGAGTATTGAAAGATACAAAGCCAAATTTGTTGCAAAAAGTTTCACAGAAGTCTATGTAATTGACTTTCAGAGGATCTTTATACCATTTGCCAAACTTAATATTATCAGAGTTCTCTCTTTAGTAACAGTTAATAAGATTGAGAATTGCATCAACTTGATATAAATGCTTTCTTGAATGGGCATATGGAAAAAGTGTACATTAGAGAAACAACCAGAAATTGAGAATGATTTTAAAAAACACCTAGTATGCAAATTCAAGAAGTCTCTCTATGGGCTTAAGCAATCACCAAGGGTGTTCTTTGAAAGGTATTAAAATTATTAGATATAATGGGTATTCTCAAAGTCAAGTTGATCACTCTAATCATCCGAATGATGAAAATCTTTATGATTCATGAGTCTACAAAACTAGTGTTTGTCTCCTACCTTAAGGGTGCAAGATAATATTTATTTTATTCTAGAGCCTGGTATCCCTTTAAGGAAAACTCTTTGTAGTTAATTACATCTCAAGGGCTGTGGCTCTTGATAATACTCTCGATTAAAGTTTTTTTTATCTCGTTCATGAGTATTTGATAAGTGTCTGTGAGTTTGATACTTCCGACTCATATTAGGACTCAGGGTTTAAAAGAATTTGAGTGAAATTAAAGTATTGAGCTTTACAATTCAATGACAATGACATGGAAAGGCCCCTAAAAAACTGCTATCCTAGTCGGGGAAAAAGGCACACTCTGAGGATTGTGCTGCATGAGCGCCTAGCTTAAGGGTAAATTTATCTTTTACACGCTTTAGGGTAATTTAGGTTATTATTATTATTGTTATTGAGTATAAATATAATTGTTAAGTTTAGGGTTAGGGGGATGCGTGAAATTGAGTTGTGAGTCTTAAATTTGTGGTTTGGGAGAAAAAGTTAGGGGAAGAGATGAGGCAAACCAGTTCTGGGATAGAAGAAATGTTCGACACTATAGAGGATATGTTCTCCACTACGGAGAACAGACTGGATTTCGATTCGAGAGCGTGGGGGAATTCATGAGATGCTAAAGAGATCTCAATTCAATACTCTGTCGATGACTGAATCGCAAACCTTAATGAAAGGTTGACTGAAGAATTAATGGTAAGATCGGAGGAAAAATGATTGAATGTAAGGAATTTGAGCAGAAAAACATTCACCATCAAGAAATCCCTTAGGCCTTCGATTGGGGGTGTGTTAGCGATTTTTGATGGTGGCGGTTGGGTCGAAACATGGAGAATAGATTGTAGAAGAGTTATGGAGGAGCACGAAGAAGAAAGGAGAGAGCAGGAGCAGGGAGGTGATATGACTACGATTGCAGGAGGAAGTTTTTCCCTCGATACATTGGGGGAAACAACTGAGCAAGAAGAAGTTGGGGTGGAGATGTTAGAGTTAGGAAATTGAAGATGCTGATCTTCGAGGGAGAAGCTGCACATGGGTGGGTGTATCGGGCGGAGTGATGCTTCGTGGTGAATGGGCTAGATGAGAAGGAAAAACTTATGGCGGTTAGGACTGTAAACGAGCCGAGTTTGTGTGTGCTCAGGCTTTGACTCGTTCAAAATTGCTCGAGTTTGAATTGTCTTGTGTTCAAAATTGACTCTTGAACGGGGTGTTCATGTTCAACTCGATTTGAATATTGTTGTTCATGTTTGGCTCGAAATTTGCTTGTTAAAATTAATTGAAAAAAATAGATGTAGAGTGTTAGATTCAAACTTGGTTTAAATTGTATGCATAAAATTTTATGCATAAAAAGACATATAACCACATCACCACACGAGCTATTATGATTTAAACTTAGATATAAATATTTATAATATATTGTATATAAATAATGTATATAATATATTATTATATAAATAAATATATGATTTTTTATTTCGAGCTGAAATGAGCCAAACACGAGTAAACAAAGAGCTGTTTATGTTCGACTCGTTTATAATTCTAGCTTAAAAAATTGTTCGTGCTCTTNCCACATCACCACACGAGCTATTATGATTTAAACTTAGATATAAATATTTATAATATATTGTATATAAATAATATATATAATATATTATTATATAAATAAATATATGATTTTTTATTTCGAGCTAAAACGAGCCAAACACGAGTAAACAAAGAGCTGTTTATGTTCGGCTCGTTTATAATTCTAGCTTAAAAAATTGTTTGTGCTCTAGCCAACTGAACACGCCCTATTCGTGAAGAACGAACTTTTTTGACAGCTATAACGACAGTAGGGTTATCGTTGGAAGTAGGGGTGTAAACGAGCCGTTCACGAACAAAGAGTCATTTTGACAACCCTAATCACATAGCCATAATATGCTAAGAATTGGGGTAAGATTTAAAACATANAAACGAGCCGTTCACGAACAAAGAGTCATTTTGACAACCCTAATCACATAGCCATAATATGCTAAGAATTGGAGTAAGATTTAAAACATCATTTGAATATAATANCATCAATTAAATATATATATATATATATGTATGTATATAAATATATGAAATTGATGAGTAATATTTCAAGCCAAAACGAGCCGAACTCGAATGAACAAGTAATTGTTTGTGTTCGGCTCATTAACTTTGTGAACGAGCCGAACACGAGCTGTTAGCGAACAACGAGTCATTTTGATTGCCCTATTTGGAAGGCAAATCTCTAGCCTGGTTTTAGTGGAGGGAGGCTAGATATCTGATTCATTCGTGGGAGGAATTCAAGGATTGTTTGTTGGAACGTTTCCTAGCAATTCGGGAAGGAGACATACACGAAGAGTTCTATGATTTGACTCAAGATGAGACTGTCATGAAATACAAGTAGAGATTTGAGCAATTGTCGTGGTGTGAACGAGTCAAACTTGAGCAAGCCCGGCTCAACCATGTTCGACTCTTTAAAATATTCCACTATTCATGTTCTACTTTTTTATATTCGAAAAAAAAAATATGTTCGTGTTCGACTCGTTTGCTTTGTGAGTCGAACACAAGCTGTTTGCGAAGAAAGAGTCATTTTGATAATTCTTGTCACACAACCGTAAGATGTTAAAGGTTGGGATGAGATTTAAATATTATTATTTATAGTAAAATATCATTTAATATATTTTTATTCTATTTNATATATATATATATATATATATAATTATTTTGAGCCAAACAAGGGAAGGAGACTTACACGAAAAGTTCTATGACTTGACCCAGGATGGGACTGTCATGAAATACAGATAGAGATTTGGGCAATAGTCGTGTTGTAAACGAGCCAAACATGAGCCAGCCCAGACTCAACTCATGTTCGGCTCTTTAAAATATACCACTGTTCGTGTTCGACTTTTTTATATTACCAACAAAAAATATGTTTGTGTTCGGCTCGTTTGCTTTATGAGTCAAACACAAGCTGTTCACGAACAAAGAGTCATTTTGATAATCCTATTCTTGCTACCGTATGATGCTAAAGGTTGGGATGAAATTTAAATGCTATTATAGTAAAATATCATTTAAATATCATTTCATTTAATATATTTGATTTTGTTTTTTAATTAGTAGTCTTAGTTGATTACAAACATTTGTTGCATTGTAGTGAATTAATTTTTTAAAAAATACTATTCATCCATTTTATAATACCGAATGAACAAATCTTTGTTCGTGTTCGATTTGTTTATATATCAAACGCAAAATAATTTTTTGGATTCGACTCATTTATTTTGTGAAGGAATCAAACACGAGCTTCTTAATGAATAGAACATGAACTGTTCGCGAATAATCAGCCGTTTTGACAGACCTCTGAGAGAGATTTTTGAAGTAGGATTGAATGAAAATTTTATGAAGGACCTAAAGTTTAACATATGTGCATAACTACGACTGAGATGGCATGGATTTAGGGAGACAATGTAGCTAGTTCAGATGGCGGAGGACAAGAATCAGATGAAGAAGGCTAGCTTGAGCAACACAGATGAAACGCACATCGAACTGCTACAACCACGACGATACCAAAAGTTCAAACGATAGAAGTTCAGAGGGAGGCTGCACTGGACATCAATAATGGACCATGATCGAGAGCAACACTCAAGTGTCTTATAGAGACAGAAGCAAGCCAATGGCTTATGTTTTTTTTGTGATGAGAAGTTTGACCTAGGACACCATTGTGAGGAATGAAAACTATAAGGTCTCATAGTGTATGACAATGGGTAGGGAATGAAGAAATAGAGACAGCTTTGGGGGAGGAGGAGGAACATTCTCACTTTTTTCCCACCTTGAGGAAGGTGTTTTTTGGGGGAGTACTGTTACATGGACGCCGCCTTGCCTAAGGGCAAATTTGTCTTTTGTACGCCTAAGGANCAGCCGCAACAGCAACATTTACCTTCCGTTGCCAGTTACCGAAATTCCTGGCTAAAGCAGTAGCAACAACAACAACAGTCAGCAGATACGAACATATCAACAATAGTGGCGTTAAGCAACCTAACAACAACAATAGTGGTGGCAAGTAGCAATATCAATAATGACACCAAGTAGCAGTAGCGACAACAAACAATAACAACATCGACACTAAGGAGTAATAGCATCAACAACTAGCAATTCCTCTTTCAACAAGCAACGATCCTGAAGGCACATACAATTCCTGATTGAGTACGGGATGAAGGTATCCACGAGATGGAGACCCATTTCTACTCTGAGATTAATTCTGGATCAGTGATCGGGAATTCTTCCCAGACAACTTTTGAACTGTCTAACTTTATCATAAACCATAAACTCAATGGCCATAAATTCCTTCAATTGTCCCAATCCATGTTTATGTACATTTGTGTCAAAGGAAAAGATGAACATCTCACTGGAGAAGACACAATTTCTGAGTTCACTAATCCCAACCACCACACGTAGAAGATTCATAATCAGACGGTCATGTCATGGCTATTCAATTCAATGATCAATTAAATTGGTGAAATTTCCTTTCCCTACAAAATTGCCAGAGAGATCTGGAAGGCTGCAAGTGAAACATATTTCGAGAATACTGCCAAATTATTTAAGATCAAGACCAAACTTCATGATTTGTGCCAATGAGAGCTAAATGTCACCAAATACTTCAATACTTTGTGAAAGTATTGATTACAAGTAGCCATGTCACGTGTGTAAATGTCCACATGGTGTTGGGATGTTTAAATCCATTATTGAGGAGAAGATAACTATAAAATTCATAGTAGGAGTAACTCAAGAATTGGATGAAGCGAGAGGGAAGATCATGGGAATAAAGTTACTTCCATCACCTTATGAAGCCTTCACTGAGGTCAGGAGAGAAGAGAACAAAAAAAAGCTGATGATGATTTGAAATGAGAGTTCACCAAGTAATCAAAGCTCAAGAGAGCAGAAAGAAGCTGATGCTGATTGGTAATAGGGGTTCTCTAATTACTGAAAGCTCAGCCCTGTACACCCATAATTCTTCCCATGACTCAAAGATCAAGAAAATCGTCCCACATGTGACTTTTGCAAGAAGATTGAGCATATCAAAGACAAATGTTTGAAACTTCATGAAAAACTTGCAGACTGGAAACTCAGACATGGAAAGAATGATCAAGAAAAAAAGGTGAATGTTGCTACCACATCCATAGTTTCGGTTGAACCATTCAACAAAGAACAATTTGATATTTGGAAAAATCTTTTAGGAGGTAATTCAAAACAACACACCAATTGCTTGACACACCAAGGAAGTATATCATTTACCTTTCTTGTTAGTAATGAGAGATTTATAACTTGATTCATAGAGTCAGGAGCTTTTGACCATATAATCGAAGACATTAATGCTCTAATCAAGTATCAAGCAACTTCTACATCTTGATTGATCAAACTTGCAGATGGATCACACCAAAAAATGATTAGAAAATGAGATGTAGATATTTCTCAGGATATCACCTTATCTCTCAGTTCGCCGAGTCTATGTCTATTGAAAATATATGCCATGTTATGACATTGTTGCATCGATCGTCATAATTTCAATTATGTTGCAAAGTTGTATACTCATTTGTTTATCAATAAAAAATTTAGTTTTTATCAATGTGAGATTATAAAATTTTAAGTGAGACTAGGTGGTTGTTAATTTATTATCAATCACACTAGAACTACTTGACTATTCCTAATAAAAGAGAAATTTGAAACAACCCAAAAACTTCA
>JXCR01104441.1:25605-39412 GCA_002079205.1 Phalaenopsis hybrid cultivar | reverse complement strand
TTTATCTTCTTTGATCTTCTTAATGCACATCTCCCTTCCAAATTCATATCAATTCCCACACTTTCATAAAAAATCTTATCTATTTAAGAAAGTAAATGAGTTCGAGAAAAGACCAAGCAGATTGATAGCTTAGGTTTTAAACTTAAAGTATTCATGCAGAAGTCACACTAGAAATGGTTGAGTAATTATTAAAAAAGAGTTTGAAAGACAATGTTATAAAAATTAATTAAATTGGAGATAGAATTATAACCCTTAAGATTGTTGTTGATACCAAGACTTTTAATATTATAAATGCTTATGCTCCTTAAGTCGGTTTAGATATTAGTTTTAAAGAAAAGTTCAAGAATGACCTAAAAGACATAGAATTATTTTTATGAGTAAACGTCAAGATTTCAAGATTTGGGAAGTTCATAAAGAAGCAAATTCTATGTGGGATAAAGTAACAAACCTTATTAAACAAGTAACAAAAGATATACAATGAGAATAAATAAAAATAAATGGTTGGTGGAATAATAATGTGCAAGAAAAGATAAAATATAAGAAGTTGTGTTATAAAAATTGATTTAAATCTAAAGCTTAGAAAACTAGAAAAAATATAAAATGAACCGTAGAGAGTCTAAAGAAATAATCTGTGATGCTAAAAATTCTGCGTTGATGATATTTATAATAGATTAGATACTAAAGATGATGAAAAATATATTATGTATAAACTAGTTAAACAAAAAGCAAAAAAAGTAAAGATTTAACATAGTAATTTGTATTAAAGATGAAAATAAAAAAAAAAATGTTTTTCTTAGAAAAAGATATTCAACATAGGTGGGTGAGTTATTTTGATAAACTTTTTAATAAAGTTTCTGAAAATACGATTCACTTTAGTAATCTTAATATCGTTAATCATAATAAAATAATTCATTTTTACCTTCGTATTAGTAAAAAAAAGTTGAAGATGCTCTAAAGAAAACCAAGGTGGAAAGTCTGTGGGACTTGATGATATCTCAATTTAAGTATAGAAATATTTAGAAGATTTGAGAGTTTCTTGGCTTACTAAACTTTTTAATATTATTTTAAAAACTAAAAATATGCCTGAAGAGTGGAGGAAGATTAGTTTGGTCGCGGTTTTTAAGAATAAAGGGGATGCACAAGAGTGCAAATTATAGAAAAATTAAGTTGATGTGTCATACTTTAAAATTATGGGAAAGGTTAATTGAACATAAGTTGCGACGTATTATAAAGATTTCCCATAATCGATTTGAAACTAGGTCAGACATGTCTATTATGGAAGCTATACATTTATTATGAGGTTTGATGGAGAAGTACAGAGAGAATAAGAATGATTTACATATGATTTTTATTGATTTAGAAAAAGCTTACGATAAGGTTTCAAGAGATATCTTTTGGAAAGTTCTAAAGAAGAAAGGTGTTGATATGAATTATATTCAAATCATTAAAGATATGTATACCAGAGTTGTTACTTGAGTTCAAACAGAAGAAGGATTGACCAAATATTTTCCTTTTTCAGTTGGATTGCATCAGAGATCGGCTTTAGGTTTGCTTTAGTTATGGATGCTCTTACTGAACATTTATAGGAGGATGTACCTCGATGTATGCTTTTTACTGGTGATATCCTTCTTGTGGATACTAGAGAAAGAGCACAAGAAAAACTTGAATTATGAAGGTCTACATTGGAGTCTAAAGGCCTTTGTTTGAGTAGAACTAAAACTGAATATATGGAATGTAATTTTAGTAGTAGCTCTAGTGTAGAGTTGTAACTATGGGTGATCGAATCATTAAAAGGTGCGAACGCTTTAGTAGAATTCAAGTTGGTTGGTTGAAGTGGAGGAATGTTTTAGGCCTATTCTGTAATAGAAAAGTACTGCTTAGACTGAAAGAAAAACTTTATAAAATGGTGTTGAGACCGGCAATGCTCTACGGCGCAGGATATTGGCTTTTAAAACAGAAGCATAAAACTAAGTGTTACCGAGATGAGAATGCTTAGGTGGATAAGTGGTTTTACACTTAAAGACAAAATGTGGAATGAATATATCCGTGATGGGGTTGGTGTAGCTCCACTGGCGGACAAAATTAGAAATTCACCTTAGATGGTTTGGTCACATTAAATGTCGACTATCTGATGATCCGGTAATGAGAGTAGATGCTTTACATTCAACTTATGTAAGAAAGACAGAGATAGACCTAGAAAGACTTGGGAATATTGTATAAAAAATAATCTTAATTTATTAGAATTAAATGAAAATATGACTCAATAGGAAGCAATAGAGAAAAAGGATTCATGTAGCCGTGGATAAAGACTTCTTGTTTTTGTTGGTCTAAATGATGATTTCTCTCTGATTTACACTCCTCCCTCGCGATTCACAGCAAGCCATTGTTAGGTTTCTCATCAAATTCAATAGTTTTTGCTTGATTTTTGCTACTGTATTTACTTAACACAACACAAGATAACTCGTGCAACAATTCTGCAATTTATTGGAGCCAATTTGAAGCAACGTCAGTGGGAAATTCAGCCTTCTAGGGAGATGCAACAACAAGAAGCCGCCATCCTGACTACTAGACTGGCTTTAGTTACTCCCAGCCAGAGCTATATTTAGCTGGAGGGAAAGAGATTTCAATTGCAAGGCAGTGCATGACAACTGAAGCAATCACAGCGAAAGGAAGAATCGAAAATAGCGCCGTTACAGCTCTTTCCATTGGTACATACTACAGAAGCAGAAAACCGAGAGCTGGGTGGCTGGAGAAAGAGCTTCAGATTTTTGATCTTTCATGTAAATTTCAGTGTAGGATTTCAAGATTATTTATAGGCAATTATGTTGGGAGGATATTTTAACTTCCCAAAAATTGTGGAAAAACACATATTCACGAGATCCGGAAAACAAATTAAGCAAAAGCACATAAGTAAGAAATCCCATAAAAGAATACAAATTTAAAGTGAAATAATTCAAGAACAGAAAATACCCATGAAGCCAAACTACACCAAAGAATTTACTATGCAATGAGAAGGAATGTACAGATTACAACACACTCAAATCATGTTTATGATCATGAAACTCACGAACGCTCCTCCACGAGAGAAATTGAAGAATTTCACTAATAACTCGGATACATTGCTTCAAGCTACTTCATTCATGTATTGCTCTCAGAGTCCTCCAAATTCCGCATCAAGTACTTAAATGCCTAAACTGCTCAAACTATTTCTAGCATTGGATAGCCTGTCCTGAACGCCAAGTTTCCAGACCCTCCATGTCCGGAATGCTGAAAATGTGCTCCTAAATGCCACAACCCCTCCTGGGCACTGCCTTTCCACACAAACATTTTGTTGGGCACCAAGGCGACCCATTGGTTTCCATAATCATGTATTGCAGTGTAACTCACCCCTGGTCTCAACCTTCCAGAACTCTAATTGAAGCCAATCATAGCGTCCGTTCCTTCAGTGCAATCACCTTAGTCAACATATTTGCAGGATTCTGAGCAGCATGTACATTCTCCAGAAATAAATGAACATCTAGGAGAGAGCGAATGATGTGATATCTTAGTTGAATGCGTTTTGTTCTGGCATAAAAAATAACATTCTTAGTTAGATAAATAACACTTATACTATCACTATGAAGTTTTCCATATTTGCTCCTTGCCCAGTTATGTCATAAAGTATGCAGTCAAATCATTTCCTTGCTAGCCTCAGCGATAGCAATGTATTCAATTTTTGTAATTAAAATTGTAACAATCTTCTACAGCCTGGAACCCAACTCACTATTGTGTTTCCCAAAATAAAGGCATACCTTATTTTAATTTTACCATCAATATACTTTGTCAGATTTGAATCTATATATCCTTGTAGATTAATTCATGCACCTCCAAAACAAAGTATCATTTTAATTGTTCCCCTCAAGTATCTGAGAATCCATTTCACCGCATCTCAAAAATATTTCTTTGAATTACCATGTATCCGCTGATCACTCTCTTTGCATGTGTAATAACTAGTTTTATACATATCATCACATACATCAAACATTACAACTTAAACATACATTGATCTTCTCATATGTGCTTATTTTACTTTAGACTTGAGCGATAGTTCCTTAAATGGATTGAAGTGGAGAAAATTGATTTTGTCTCACTCATGTTGAACCTGTGTAGGACATTCTCAACATACTCTACCTGAGACAACCTCACTGTACCTGCACTCATGTCCTTACTGATTCTCATATCAAGAATTTTCATGGTTGAACTTGAATCCTTCGTCTCAAACTCTCTTGATAATTGCCCCTTTAAGTCCATGATATTCTCCAAATATGCTCATGCAATCAACATGTCATCCACATACAATAGATGCATGATATAATAATTACCAAAATTTTTTATGAAAGAACAATGATCTGCTTGACACTTCATATACAAATTTTTTGACATAAACTCGTCAACCTTCTGTACCACTGTCATGAGGTCTGCTTCAAATCATAAGGACTCTTATTTAATCTATGAACCATGTATTCTTTACATGAAACATCATATCCCTGCGATTGCACTATGTACAGTTCCTCTTCCGAATCAAAATGAAAGAAGGTTGTCTCTATATTTATCTGCTCCAGAGAGATCTTCCTCTGCTAACAAGCTCAATGCAATTTTGATAGTTGTCATCTTCATTACAAAAAAAAAATTATTCTTATAGTCCATCCTTCCATTTACTGAAACCTCTTCTCAACAAGTCTCACAATGCAGCGTTTGCTACCATCTGATTCTTCTTTCAGCCTGTAAATATACTTACTGTGTAGTGCATTTTTTTTATATGGTAATTTTGCCAAATCCCAAGTTTGATTTGACCTCAATGACTGCATGTCGTCATTCATGACAAACTTCTACTCATTTCAGTCTTTTACTTGAGTATTCTCTTCATGCCATTGTGGTTCGCCACTATCAGTTAGTAAATGATAGTAAAAAAAAAAAATCTCTGTATCAGTCGTTTGACTCTACGGGACCTCCTGATTTCAATAGTAGGTGACTGAAGAATTTTCTGAGCTTCATTGGATTAAGCACCTCTCCTTTCTCCATCCTCCTAGTCATCGTCAACTAGTAAATGATAGTAAAAGAAAAAAAATATCTCTGTATCAGTCGTTTGACCCTACAGGAGCTCCTGATTTCAATAGTAGGTGACTGAAGAATTTTCTGTGTTTCATTGGATTAAGCACCTCTCCTTTCTCCATCCTCCTGATCATCGTCAACTTCCATCTCGACATATTTCGAGGACTCTTCAAAAGTAATTGATGGACAATCCTGAGTTTTGCTTGTCCTTGTACATTTCCATTTCATTTAGATTCACATCTCTGCTGGTAAACTTTTGATTCAGATAATCTCATATTTAAATCCAAATTCATCTGTCATACCCAATAAAAGTGCACATTACAAATTTCATATCAAGCTTTCTTATGGAATCTACATCAACATGAACATATGTTGAGCAGCCAAATAATCTCAGGAGAGATAGAGTTACTACTTTGTCACTCTAAACTTCTCCAAGCAAGTTTTCATTCAAATGTATCGACAAACCACAAGTGATCAGATAAACTGTTGAGTTAATTACTTCTGCAAGAACTATTTTGGCAAGCCTGTGTGCAAACTCATACTCTTGAGACACTTTGTGATGGTTATAAATCTGTTGTGGCGTCCTTGAAACAATAAACTCATCATAATAACTCTTGAACCACTAATCACAATACTCATCATTATTATCTAATCTGAACGACTTCAACCTCAAGCATATCTCATTCTCAAGTCTCAACCATAGAATTTCACTTCTTAAGTACATCAAATACATTAAATTTATGCTTTAAAAAAGATACTCATACCTTTCTGATGTGATCATCAATTAAAGTGACAAAGTAGTGGGAATCTCCAACAAACCGAATTGGAGTAAGACTCAATACATCAGTATACATTAACTCCAACTTTGACCCACTTTTGAAAATATTTTGAAAAAAGTAACTTACTTTTGCTTGTCATAGACACAATCTTCGCAAAAGACTAACTTTATTGACTTTAAACCCTGAAGCTTGTTTTTAAAAAGTATGGATTTCATACCTTTTCCATTCATATGACCAAGTCTTCGATACTAAGACCGACATCAATCTTTATTCAGCTACATCAATGGATTCAGCCATTTCATTGATCAGATAATGAGCACTTTCAATGTTGCCCCGAGCCATCACAATTGACCCTCTGGTCACCTTTCATGAATCACCTGTGATATGTCACGTACCCTGACCTTAAAAGCTCGCTCAACAAGATCAAATTTATCTTTAAATAGAGAATATATCTAACTTCATTAAGCTTCCACATTGATCCATTTAGCAACCTGATGTCAACATCAACATTTTCTAGAATATTGCAAGCCTTGCTACTCCCAAATACACTCCCCTAAATCGCTCTGAGTGTAGTTTTAAACATTTTTTCGTTGGGGCAAACATGAAAAGAGACACATGAATCTACTTTCTAGGGATAAAATAAGGAAGCCACCTTAAATTTTATCTGTGGAGACATTTGTAGAGAGCTTCCTATCTTGACCTCCACCACCAACCTTCTTCGAAATTTTGTAGTCCTTCTTGAAATGACATTTCTTCCTGCAGTTTCACCATTCATATTTGTCATTTCCTCTAAAAGACTTGGATTTTTCCTCTTCTGAACTTGAATCTTTCCTTGCCTATATTTCTATCCAAATTTCTTCCCTTGTTTTCAATATTCAACACATGGATTTGAATTTTCACCGCTCACTTTCTTACAGACTTATTCATTGAGATCTAACCCCATAATGCCATCAAAGTTTAGTTTTATTGTGCCTGAAAAGTTGCTTATTTTTGTGACTTATCCATCCTAACTATATGGCAATAGAAAGAATTAGCAATGCCTCAACTTGTCATCGAATTTGATGCCCAAAAAACACAACTGGTTGGTCCCTGCTGAAATTATTTAAATGTTTAACAATTCAACTACCTTCCACTTTCTTCATATTGAACAATCGCTTCATCAGAAAAAAATTTATTTGAAGCCGAGGGTTTCTCATACATCCTTGCTAGCGCAGTCATGAGATGCACCATAGTTTTCTCATTCACAAGATTAAAAGCAATAGATGAGGAAAGTAGAAGACGGATCAAACCCAGCGTTTTTCTATCAATAGCTTCCCATTCTTTCAAATTCATCGATTCAGACTTCTTGGTGATTCCTTTCAGTGCGCAGATACAATTTCTTTTGATACAATAAATTTCAACCTGTAATTTCTAGAAAGCAAAATTCAAATTGTTGAACTTCTCTACCCTACATCTTGCTTCGTCGGTCATTTCCCACTCAAATCAAAGATTTTAAGAAGCCCCCACTATAATACTACTTGTTGAGAGAAATTTTCAATTCCCCAGAATTGTAGAAAACACAAATTTGATAGTTCAGGAACAAACAAATTGAACATCAACACACAAACACGAAATCCCTTAAAAGAATAGAGATTTAACATGGAAAATCTTGAAAACAAGAAAAAATCACGAAACCACATCACATCAAGGAATTCACTATGAAATGAGAAAAAATATACATATTAAACCACACTCAAATCCTCTCCACAATCCTGAAACTTACAAACGTTACTCTCTCAATCACACGAGAAATTGCAGAAATCTACTCACAACTCGCATAAACCACTTCATGCTACTTTGTTCGAGCATTGTCGAGAGAGTCCTCTGAATTCCACATCGAGGACTTAAATGCCTAAACTGCTCGAATTGTTTCTGGCTCGGGATCATATGTTTCGAGTACTGAGTTTCCAGATGCTCTGTTTTTTGGAATGTTGAAAACGTACTCTTAAGCCTTGTTCCTGGGCACTGCTTTTCAATGTGCTTAGGCCTTGAACATTTGTTTGGGCGATTAAGAGCCCCATTGGCATCTGGGATGTTTCGAGCGCTAGCAAGGATGTATGAGAAACTCATGCGAAAAAGAATATCTAAAATGAATTATATAATTAAAAACTAATCAAAACAAGCTATAAAATTTTAAAAAATCATTAGCAATGTAATTTCATATCTGATCCAATGGTACAACTTCGGAAACATTAATCTCATTCATATAAGCTCGGATTGACAATCTAATCATGCGTATGGAGTCCTAGTGACATCCTCTTCAATTTTAACGATATGATCTTAGAATCACTGACATCAGAATTTTTTTTTTAGAGAAATTAAACCAATAAAAGTTCAACGTGACTTCTTCAAACCTTCCACAGCCTGCTACTCCTATCATGCAAATAACTTTGCATAATGGCCTTCTTTGAGGGGGACAAATGAATTGGCCATTGCATTGATGATCAAATCCCAACAAATTTGCATGAAATGATCAAATGAAAGTTAATTTTATTCCTAATAAGGAGCATCTCAAAAGTAAGCTAAAAAATAAACAAGTCTCTTGTCCCGGTCTTCCCAACTTTTGTAACATCTACACCATTCAAATTTGATTTGAAACTCTCAGGTCATATTATTCCTCCTCTTTCAACTCCTACCCCCCAACGTTAACAAAAACCTTTAGCAGCAATGCGAGACATCCTACTGCTCATTTTGGGTGAGAACTTGACATAGAGAACTTTGTTTCTTATTCTAGCATCGCACCTTTGCATGGAGCATTCGTTGAATCATTGAACTCTGTGTCTATACTTAAGTGTTGGCATGTTACTAATGAGGATCCTAAGTAGAAAGTGACGATGCATAAAGAGCTCAGAGCTCTTAAACCTGGGAGATTGCACCACTATCAACAGGGAAAAAGGTTGTTGGATGCAAGTGATTTTTCATGGTAAAGCAAACTCCAGAGGAGAAGGTGGAGAGATACAAAGCACGACTAGTGACAAAAGGGTGCAGTCAGACGTATGATATTGACCACGATAAAACCATTGGCTTCTCTAGCAGTGAATGGTGGATGGAGACTAATCAACTGGATGTAAAGAATGTCTTTCTTCATGGGGAGCTACCAGAGGGGGTATATATGGAGATACCACCAGGATTCAATACATCCCAGGTAGTGGGCAAAGTGTGTAGGCTCAGGAAATCACTATATGGCTTAAAACAATCTCCTCAAGCTTGTTTTGAAAAGTTTAGAATGACGATGGTTGGTATGAGATATCAACAAATCAATGTAGACCATAAGGTCTTCTTTCAACAACATGAAGGTGACACTACCATACTTGTTGTGTCTGTGAATGACATAATTATCACCTGTGATGATGAGACAGAGATAGCTCGACTGAAGAGAAGATTGGAAAAAAAAATTTGAGGTAGATGATCTGGGACAACTCAAATACTTTATTGAGATTGAAGTAACCTATGGACCTAAGGGGATGGTCCTATCCTAGAGAAAATATGTACTAAATCTTCTCACGAAGATAATTATGAAGGGGTACAAACCTGCAGCCTCTCCAATTGATTAGAAGGTAAAGCTTAGTACAGAGGCAGATGACTTAGTTAATCATGAGAGGTACCAGTGGCTGGTGAGCCTTCTAATCTATCTATGTCGCACTAGACACGATATTTCTTTTGTAGTGAATGTAGTGAGCCGCTACATGCGTGATCCAAGGAGAAGTCATATGGATGCAGTGTATCAAATTCTGAGGTATCTGACGAGTGCACCAGGAAAAATGTTGATATTTCAGAAGAATGAACATGTACATATTAAGAGCTTTTGTGATTCTGACTAGGTAAGTTGTGATGATGATAGACGATCCACATCATAATATTGCATGTTTGTAGGAGGCAACTTGGTCTCGTGGAAGAGCAAGAAACAATAGTGCAGCAAGATCGACAGCAGGGAAAAATACAAGGCCATGACATTAGGAGTTGCTGAGATGATGTAGTTGAAAGCCTTATTTGTTGAAAATCAAAAATGAATCAGGGAACTCCAATGAAATTGTGGTGTGACAACAAATCGATAGTCAGCATTGCTAACAACTCGGTACAACACGATAGAACTAAACATGTGGAGATTGATAGATTCTTCATCAAGGAGAAGCTGGATAACGGATTGTTGGAACTAAGTCATGTAGCTCCTGGAGAGCAAGTGGCTGACTACCTCACCAAAGGACATAACTCGGTGAAGTTAGCTAAATTACGTGACAAGATGGGCTTAGTGAACATCTTTCACGCATCTTAAGGGGGCAGTGTTGAGAGTAATGAGTAATTATTGAGTTTATTTATTAAACATTATAACCCCTATTTAGACACATATGTTGAGTGAAATTATAAGTTTTGACTTAATTTCTTTCAATTAAGCTTTTGCACTTACAAAAAATCCACAAGAAAAAAAGAGAAATTCAAGACATACAAAGGTTCATAAGAGTACAAAAGCAAAGGAGGCAAAAAATATATATATATATATTGTAATCAAATTCAGAAGTAATTTGAAAATTCCTACAAGGGTGGTCGACCAAGTGATAGTGGAGGGAAAACCTTTTAAAAAGAGAAATTCAAGACCTACAAAGGTTCATGAGAGTACACAAGCAAAGGAGGCAAAAAAAAATGTAACCAAATTCAGAAGTAATTTGAAAATTCCTACAAGGGTGGTCGACTAAGTGATGGTGGAGAGAAAGCCTTCTAAATCATATAGCAAAAGAGCAAACAAAAATGGCATTAAGAAGGTTTGATTCAAGGGATAGTTACTAGAATCAAGAATTCAAGATAATATAGAGCATATCATAGGCTTTACTTAGATTGAAAATAGTTTTCTTTCCTGTAAATGCATAGTTTGCATTACGGCTTTGCATTCACTCAATTCAAGAAGATTATCATTCCTTGCATTCTCTCTCCATCACCTCATCGCACGCCAAGGCTCTCTTTCTCTAAAAATTCAACTCCTACCCTCTCTCTACAGTCATCTCACTTAGTCTCTCTATTTAGCAATCAATTATCACCTCATTTATGTCTAAATAAAGTCATAGGATGTGAAAGTTTAATTGAGAGAGACAAATAATCATAGAAGACATTACAATCAAGGGAAAGGAAGAGGAAGTCATAATCTTCAACTCAAGAAAGAAGGCGGAGGAAAAGAAAGAGGAGATGACCAATAAGCTTTAACCAAAAAAAAAAANCAAAAAAAAAAAAAAAAAAAAAAGAGAAAAAGAGAGAAAACTTGGGTTTTATGACTTCCAAGGCTCATCATCTTTTGGTCAATTTACCACATTCATCTCATTGCATCTCCTTAACGTACATCATCCTCTTGAATTCATATGAATTCCCTCACTTTATCACATTGGCAAAACTCATACAAAGAAGGAAACCCTAATTTGATTTTCGTAACATCAAGGTACACCATCAATTCTAAACCACCATAAACCCTAGTCCTAATATACTATGTGTTTCGAAAATAATGGTTAGACACATGAGTTTAACCCATTAAACATATAACCCTTTAGCATTCAAGGTTGAAGTGGAGAATCATGAATACTCTCCCTCTCAATCCCATATTAGGCATGGAAAAATGCATGGATGGGTTATTTGACTAACTATTCATATAGGTCATTTTAGTGAAATTTACTTGACTATTTGATGTAAGGTTGTCATAGTCAAATGAATGAATCTCTATAAGTGAATTTTGCTCCAAAACGATATCTGCCACATATGTTTTGTTGTGTAGTCTTCTGAAAGGGTAAGCCCTTGCCTGATATACTTTTTTGAATATTTGAGAATCATGTTAACTGCTTCAAGGTTTTCTCATAGGGCGAATATATAAATTGACTTACCAAACTTAAAGCAAAGACGATATATGGTCGTGTATGTGGCAAGTATATCAACTTTCCCACCAACATTTATCGAGTTGTATTCACTATGCCATCTTCCTTCCCATCCCCTCATTTTTGATAGAGATCAATTGAAGTGATTGCAGGTCTACAAACATTCATCTCATTTTTCTTTAGAATATCAAGAACATACTTTGGTTGGGAAACAACAATCCCTTTTTTCAATCTGGCAACCTCCATGCCAAGAAAATACCTCAAAGATCTCAACTCGTTGGTCTCAAAAACTGATGATAGGGATGTCTTCAATATGTTCATTTCATATACGTCATCTTCAGTAAGAAATATATCTCCACATACACAATTAATATGGCAATCTTCCCACTCTCTTTGAATGTGAAGAATATTATATGATCTCATTACCTTAAGTATACCGCTAAGCTTTAACAAATAATTTAAATTTCTTAAATCACGCTCTCGATGACTGCTTTAACTCATATAAGGCCTTTTTTTTAGTTTACACACCTCTATGTTAAACTTCTCACTAAATCTTTGAGATGCATTCATGCACATTTCTTCCTCTTAGTCCCCATCAAGAAATGCATTTTTTATATCCAACTGATACAAATGACAGATAAATTCTTATAGAGTTTAATTTTATGACTAGGTTAAATATATCTAAATAATTAATGTTATAGGTTTGAGAGAAACCCTTGACAACCAACTGAGTCTTGTACTATTCTAAAGAGCCATCAGAATTATATTTGACCATAAACAAACACTCATTTTCATCAGCCAGCTTTCTTCCCTCTAGGTAGATCAACCAATTCTCACGTGTCATTCTTTTCAGAGCTTTCATCTCATCGAAGACAACCACCTTTCACTAAGAAACTTTCAGAGCATTCTGCACAATATTAGGAATATTCATACAAAAAAAAAGTGAATTAAAAGTTTGAAAAATGGATGAGACATTTTTATATGAAACATAACAAGAGAATGGATGTTCGGCGAGATCTCAACTGCTTACAAGTAGCAATGGGAAGACTGAAATCATTAGATTTAGAATTAGAGCTAGACTTTGGTTCAGAACTAAAAAACTCATAACTTGGAGATGAAGTAAACTGATCATCGGTAAAGGATCGATGAGGATATTACATGGAGGGTCATGGATTATGAGCAGTGCAAAGAATTCATAAACTCTTTCTTTTGAGTTGTTCTTTGCCACGAGTAGACAATGTCAAATGATATTTATGTCGTAATTCTTTTTTATGTTTCATTTATGTCAGTTTTTATAGGATTATGAACATCGTGATATGACACTATAGAACTATCTGTAATTTTGTAGTAGACAATAAATTATAAGACAAATTGGGAACATAGAACATTCACGAAGGGTTAACAATAAGGTAAGTATCACAATTCCCATTCCGACAATCACCAAGAGAGAACTATCTGCAATTTTGATATTTTTATTGCTTACACAAAGTCTATAAAATGAGAATAATTTAGAACGATCAGTTGCACCAGAATCAATTATTCAAAAATGAAGAAAATTAAGTTTAACACCTAACAATGCAGTGATTAGAGAGTTGGTCTTTGTACTAACGAGTAAGACAAAATCAGTGACAATTTTAGAGATTGAAACACCTTGTGCAGGTGCTCTAGTTACTACTTGGTGAAAGAGGTTGCATCCAATTTGCAAAAAACTCCTTAATTTTCTCGACATTAGCTTGACAGGCTCGACTTTCTTGTTTGGATTTTGATTTCCAATTATTGGGCTTACCATGAAGCTTCTAATATGTCTCCTGCATATGTCATGATGTTTCGCAATGCTCACCAACATGGCTAGGGTGAATTGATTTTCGAGTTATTGGAACCAGTAGAACTGCAACAACAACAACAACAACAACAAAGCCTTAATCCCACTACGTGGGGTCGGCTACATGAATCGTTTTTCTCCATTGTGTCCTATTTAGAGTCATATTTTCATTTAGTTCTATTAAATTAAGATCATTTTTTATACAATAAGCCCAAGTCTTCTTAGGT
>JXCR01104441.1:0-25028 GCA_002079205.1 Phalaenopsis hybrid cultivar | reverse complement strand
GGCATAAATCCAAATTGATTATGAGAAATCTTTGTAATGCGTCTTAACCTATATTCAATTACCCTCTCCCATAACTTTAAAGTATGACACATCAACTTAATTTCTCTATAATTTGCACACTCTTGTGCATCCCCTTTATTCTTAAAAATGGGGACTAAAAAACTCTTCCTCCACTCCTCAGACATCTTTTTAGTTTTCAAAAAAATATTAAAGAGTTTAGTAAGCCAAGAAACTCCCAAATCTCCTAACTATTTCCACACTTCAATTAGGATATCATCAGGTCCTACAGTCTTTCCACCCTTGGTTTTCTTTAAGGCCTCCCCAACTTCTTTTTTGGGCGCCTGTCATCGTTAACTTGTACATCACCGTCAGAGGCGAGAAGAGGATGGGATAGAAATTTGAGTAAATTTCAATTTCGACACTTAAAGATGATTAGAGAAATCGACTAAGAAGTTCTTGTAGAGAAGAATCTGGATTCCTCTTTAAAAAAATGATTGTGCCAGCCTTTAAAGTAGTGATAGTCACAAATCAAGTTGGTGTAACATCAGACTAGGCTTACGGGTTTAAGTTCAAACCAACAGAGAAATCAAGCTCTTGGTCTATGGGTTTGAACAGGTGGAGAAGGTGAGGATTTCAATAAGGAAAATCGAGTATGAGTAGAACGCGGCTAGGTCTCGTGGAAACAAAAGGAGATTTGAGAGTTTCAGAGGATTTCACAAAACACAATCCCGTTGTAAGGGAGATCAAATAGTGCATCTTCGAAGTGTCTTTGAAAGGAGATGAACTCCATGTTCAGTAGCAATGGGAAAGACAAAAGCAGCCTAGGGGAGCTTCCACTTTGATCGCGCCTTCAAAGCGTCTTCAAGAGGCTACCGCATCATAAGTAAAGGGTCGTGAGCGGCGTCTTCGAGAGTTACAACTTCGTAAGTGTCATCAAGATCACATGTTCCTCTCCAGGAGCTCCAAACCAATTTCGGTCATGAGCAAGAGAAAACAGAAGCACGATTGTTGGCAAGAGAAAGTCGAAGCTTTGAAGATTAGCATCACCACCTCTACTGCAAGAACTCTAGCTCTGATACCATGTATTTTTGGGAGAAGGAAAAAATAATTATTCCTCTTCAATTTCATAAAACTTGGTTACAAGATAAATAGCAGGGGAAGGCTAACAAAATTAGGAAAGCCATAAAATCCCAATGCTAGAAAAGGAAAATAGAAATTAACAAACAATAGATAATTCTAAAAATAAAAACTCCTAAAAATAGAAAATAATAAAAATAGAAGATACCAAAAGCTGAAATTCCTAAAATTCTGACAATAGACATTTAACTCATTATACAATTACAATTACCATATTTTTTCACCACTTGACTTTATCTCACTCCTACACTATCAAATTGCCCATTGAGTTCTCAAACATAGTGATGTAACATTAGGATTGTCATACAGGGCGTTACTTAGTTCACGTAATTATTGTCAACATTTTCACTAATACAAATTGTCATTGTCATTATACTACCTTCGTTGACACATTTTTTGCGTCATGTAATTTTATCCCAAGAAAGTGTTAATGCCCTTAGTAAAAGCCCAAGATTTTTTTATAGGTGATCAGTTTCTTACTATTGCTACTATTTGTGATACCCATACTCACTTCCACCTTCAACACCCCCATGGCCGCCACTTATCAACTTTAGAGAAAATAGTTTCTTTCAACCTAGGTGAAATGACGCATAACACCAAAAGAATAACAATCAGATTCTTCTCCAAATCAATCTTTGCCACATATTTATTTAGCTTTTATATATGTTTTAAGTATGTAATAAGGACACATTACTTCTTATCTTATTAGCTTCAAGTAATTTTAGTATGCACTGACTATTAACAACCCTACTCTAAATTGCCTTAGGATTATATAAAAAAAATTGAAGAATGGAATGAATATAACAAATTAAGGTTTCCTAAGTATATCTCTCTTCTCCCATCTTCTCCCATCTTCTCTATCATTCTTCCTCTCTCTCCCCACTCAGATATCTCATGTTAGTTCCCATTCATCTATAAAAACTATTCTTGTGGCCCGCTGCATCAGTGTGCTGCTATGGCACCCCTAAATTTTTTATTGAAAAAATCAAAGACTGTATATTTTCTGGGTTGTCATAACCATGATTCCACCTAAACAAAGGAGAAAAAAATTAACAGTGGTCATTCATTTGTTAACGGTGCATGTTCAGAAGAGAAAATGAGTTGAAACTCTAAATCAAGAAACACCAAAGATTATTCAACTTCCCTTGAAAACAAAATTATTTAATTAATGACAAGTAGAGCAATAAAGCAAGATTTTAAGCAAAAAAGGCCAACAATAATCGTCTAAACAGAAAAAAAAGAAAATAAAATGGTTCAATAAGTTAAAGAGAAGCACAACAAATCATACCATTGGATAAAAGAGAGAATAATGCAGACAGAATTGAACCTATCATGAACTGACATAATAAAAATCATTGCCGAATCTACGGGATCAACAAAGAAAAAAAAAACAATAGTAATTTGTAACGAAACATAAATAACCACCAACATTATTGAGCATCTGCGTTGCCGCTTTTTCTTCTGCTCCTTCAATCTTGGTGGAGGCTGAATAACAACCTTGATTGCAGCATCAAAAACAGCCTTAACATTCTGCAGAGTAAAAATGAAGTTCGAAATTAACAGAGGGATAAATTTTACATGATTCTCATCAGACCTTAAGGGGAGAAAAAAAGGAAAAAAACATCAACTTTTGAAGAAACATGAACAATAAAAGTGTCAAAATATCCCCCTGACTCTTTTTAGAGGTCCATTTTAATCTCAGAAACTATAAAAGTGTTAATTTTGTCCCTAGACTCATTTAATGGTGGCCAAAATAGTCCAATATGGGGACAACTTCAACCCAATCTAGGGACTAATTTGATCCTTTTATAGACTCTTAGACTAAAATGACCCATATAAATTGTCATGGGGAGTATTTTGACACTTTACTCGAGCATTAACAAAGGTACAAATAATATCTTTTTTAAGTAAAAAGCACATTCCTTTAACAGTGTAATGGTTAAATTCAACAAAAATTCTTGCCACTGCAAAAGAGAAAAAAAAAGATCATCAACATCAACACTAACCTGCTGAGTTTTTGAGCTGCATTCAATGTAATATGCTGCACCAATCTGCTTACGCAATTCTTCTCCCTAACATCAAATTGAGCCAAGGAGGGTGTGAAGAGATTCAACACTTGTAATAAGCAGCATGTTAAATTGTGGAAGCCGTGCAGGATAGGTACAAAAGATGCACCTGTGCTGCTGTAACAGCAACTACGCCTGGGTGGTCCGCCAAATAACGCTTATCTTCACGAAGATCTGAAAGGGCATATCAACCATTAAAAAACTATCTAACCACATTCGAATCATAAGAAAAATAAGTATGTTGATGCTTTTGGATTTATTTTTATTGGTTGAATATAACCAAAATAAAAAAAAAATGCAAGAAGTTGTGAGCCTGCAAGTAGAATTTTTTTCAGTAGAATATAAACAATTGAACTATCAAGGAAATAGAAATACTGGAAACTTGATCAAAGGATGACCTTTTGTCAACTTCATTTGCAACTACCTACGGCACAAGCTTAATAAGTAATGAATTTGATCGTACAATCTTATATTCAGATATTATTCAAATTGAATTTAGAAAAAAGTATATTCATAGCTAAAATTATAATGAGTATGAAGGGAGGTCTAGATGCCCGGTTATGGGAAAGAAAAAATATTGGACATAAGTATTGCTAAAACAAAAAAGTACGCTGACATTCAAAGATGTAAAGCTATATGCTTTATGATTCACGGAAATGAATATTTTAGAGATATAAATACACATGTACAAGTGCTGCACAAAGGAACAAAGGAAGAATCATACAACCAAAATGCACCTTTCAAAATAAAAATATCAAAATTTGTGTATAAAGTTCAACTTAGTATGTACTCAATTAGAAGGTAAGAGGGCCAATATTCTTTTCTGTTAGAAAGAAGCCATAACTCTCCAATTATCCTTCAATGCTTAAACGGAAAATGATATCTAGCCCACTGATTGCACCAATGGCTTTAATTGGACCCAAAAGATTAGTGGCCTACTGCATATCATCCCAAACATATTCAAATGAGGAAATCTAGTCATTCTTTATTATTATTATTATTTTCTAGATAGGGTAATTATTGTTGCAAATACTGAATTGGAACGGGGCATATCTGTTAGAGATATGTTATGCATGCTTCTTAGCATAGTATAATTCTATCTCAAGCATAAGGCCAAGTAATATTGTCCTGAGTGTCTGTTTCAGAATCAGAATAGTAAATGCGAATGCAATATAGGGTGAAAAAAGCTAATAAAAGCAAAAAATTTTCGACAACAGCCCAAATAATGGAGAAGTATAGCCCAAATCAAGTATGCAAATCATCTGCATATAAGCAGAACACAACTGGCAGGAGTTATTTGCCATTATATGGAACAAATAGTATCTAAGTGTGATACTCAATGAGAAAGTCAGAATGGGAGTTTACAACATTTAATGTTTTATGATTTTGCTTTTAGCAGGCTCACAATTACTTCCAAACAATATTTGCTATTAATTGGTCGCTTGGTTGATTGGATTTAATATGATACCCTGAACAAAGATTTAAGCTACTAAGAGAAAGAGATTTTGGTTAATAAACAAATACTTTATCAAGAAAAATATTTATTACAACTCACCATAGAATTTCCTTTTTATCTTCATCGCATTAATCAGCTGAATGAAACAGTTGAGAACAAATTATTACTACCTGCTCTATTGTCACCTCCAACTGACAAAATCTTTTTGGCTATTCCAGAATAACCCCAATGAAGCCTACAAATAGGGCTCAAATCAATAATTTTATTCATCCCATTTATTCAACTCCGTAGTTCCTCGCAACTCAAAGGTTAAAATAACAGTCCCATACACAACCAACCTTGAGCTGCGGTTAAGGGGACAAGTTCACATGACTCGATTATATCAAGTTTTTATAGCTAAGTTACTAACTTCAATCTCAAATGTTTTTACAGAAGATTCCAACTCTTAGTTCAGTTGTCAAACTCTTATTTAAATAACTTATTTGTAGACGCATTCAAGTCATTGCATTCCATTGACAACCTTCTATGCTAATACAATGTGTTATATCTTCCAAATCATCAACATAGCATAACCTAGAAAATCATTATCTTCACATACGTCAAAACAAAATTTATATGAATTATTTAGTAACCTAGGTAACATTGCACAATAGAAAATAGCCCAAGATATTTCATGTACAAGAATGATTCATAAAAACCCCATTCTCAAGAGGCATGTGTTTTCACAAAAATCCATCATCAATTAGAGACGATACATCATCACGGTATTAAAAAAAGAGTTTAAAAATTGCCATTGGTTTCTAATTTGCTCATTTTTCTCCAAAAACACGCTGCTCAAGTAACTTTATGCAAATATATTCAGCGCTTATGGTGTAAATAAGTCATGTCTGTGAAAGCTATTGCAAGTCCAGTCCACTTTATTTGCCGTCTATCTAAAAAAAAAAATCCAATCTCAAGCTCTTTAGAGTACATTGATCAAGCTCAACTCATTTGCCAAACATAAATCATGAATTAGTTTAGGTATTTAGGGACCATTAAAAGTGCAAGAGATAAACTAGAAGGATAGAATAAACAAGAAAAAAATGGGTCATATCACGACTATGATTGGGACTATATGAATGATGTTATATAAATCATCATCTAATAATGAAAGATTGAACTTTAAAGTAAGGACTTAATAATGTATTTTAAGTAACCTAGACTACCCCATGGTCCTGATCTAAGCTAATAGAGAACTATGAGTGGATTTTCACATAATTATAACATGTCCAAGTCTATTTGTCAAGCAAATTGAGGTCAATGGAGATGTGTATATTTGTTATTAAAGGCATTAGGCGTCCTCAGGGCAACATGGCTACCAAATGTGTGTTCAATGCTTGCTTGAGCAAAGCGAGACATATTAAAAGCATTGTTAGAGAGTACAATATAATCATTATAATTAAATCTTAAAATTAAAAAAAATGTATTTTCAAATTGTGGCATTGAAGAGCCAAAATAATAAAATCATATAATAAATTTTCTTAAACAAAATGTCCATCAGGCAAAAAATTTATCTTTCAAATTTAAACAAAATGATAAGAACTTATGTTAGCAACTTCAATAATTTAAGATTATTACATTCTTCACTACTATTTATCTCATCTTCTTCATTGCTAATGCTCAATTCTAAAATAATAAAAAAGAAAATCATGATAGAAGCGAGCTCTTAGAACCTTACACCAAGGCACTCACCTAGGCGGTTACTTAGCCAAAACTTAAATCGTCTAGTCACCTAGATGAGCAACAACTTAAATGAGAACATGCATGTACCTATCTTCCCCCTCTCTATAGTAAGCATCAATGCATCTAGACATGACTAAGTTGGCGCTTGAGTTTTTCAAGAAAAAAAAAAGTTGGTGCTTGATACCTTTTTAGTTTATTTTGTAAACAAGCTTATACAACCTTTTCAAGCTTGCTCATTTACTTCTAGAATGAGCCAAACTAACTCCCTCTTTACTCATTTATTTAGAAAATGAGCCAACATTAGACATCAAGAAAAATAAGGCATGATGCCCAATACCGTTGACAGGAATTACAAGACATACTTAGCTGCATGTAATTATTCATATTTAGTGGGCTATTCTTTCTGATCACATAAACCAGTTCAAAAGAGCTCATTTTAATTATAAAATCAACACAAGCAAAGCTGACAAGGTATTGTTTCATCACAACTTAAATGCATGATTCTTGAATGCTAAAACTATTCTGATTTGAGGGATAAAATATATGATGCTTGCTTCCATACCCAATTTTGTGCCAACCAGTACAATAGGAACTCCAGGAGAATAGTGTTGTAGCTCAGGAATCCACTAAAATTATATCAGAAGAAATCAAAACACAAGCATGTAAAACAAATAATGTACATGAAATACCAAACATAAACAAAATCATCATCACAAGTGCACCTTTTTCAGCACATTTTCATAGCTGGCGCGACTAACCAATGAGAAAGCCAACACGAAGACATCAGCACCTCGATAGCTCAAAGGTCTCAGTCTATTATAATCCTCTTGCCCTAGTCACAGTAAATCTCAAACAGTAAGAAATCTCCTTCAAAAATCCAGGAAACCCCAAATTTCAAGAAAAGAGCTCAGCAGACAATCACTACAGCCTTACCAGCAGTGTCCCATAGCCCTAAATTCACTGTCGTTCCTTCAACCACTACATTTGCACTGAAGTTATCAAATACCGTGGGTATATAGTCCTAGAAAAAGCAACCCGGAGTTCTAATTAATCAAAGAATCAAGGAAACCCTTGTACAATCCCAGCGAAATACATCAAAAAAGAAAGACCCAAAAAACATTTCAAAGAAAACGAGGGCCAAACCGTCGGGAATTTGTTGCTAGTGTAGCAGATTAGCATGCAGGTCTTTCCAACGGCGCCGTCCCCAACTGTTACGCATTTGATGAACCTCGATGCGCTTGAAGACATACCTTTCGGCTGACAAAGGGGGGAAGAAGTGCAGGGGAAGAGGAATTTCGAAGAAGATTGGGAAGCTCTCAGTATATATATATATATAACAGCAACGCTGGATCACATGATTCCTGCTCTCTATCCCCTATCTCTCTCTATCAAGATGAAAAGTACCAAGAAACGGATGATAGAGAGATCTCACTCTTTCACCATGGGACGGACTTCGTTAATGGAGAATTAAAGAAAAGGTGGGATTTTGGGACCTCGGAATGGAGAGGACGGTGAGATGAATGTGAGTTTTTTAAAAAGAGATGCTTTTCTTTTTCCGGGAGCAGGACGTGAAGAAATGATGACTGTACTTAAATCGGTGAGAGTCGGCTAAATAAATAGTTTCTCAGTTAACTATCTGAGTTGACTCAGTTAAATTTGAATCAATTTATTGATGAGTCGTTTATGCATATATACCACCCAATTCTTATGTATTTACATATCTAGACAAAACTAAAAATGTCATCCTTGTTATTTTTTCAAAAATGAAATAAAATCTTTAATGTATAATTTTATGACACTAAAATATCATAAGTATAAATATTAAATTAAAATATTAGATAAGTAAATACATAAAAAATGTGTGGTATGTATTAAATTTTCTTTTATTTATGGGCACATTTTTGTATATTTACATATCTAACAACTAAACTTTGATATTTACATTAATAGAATTTTTATGCATAAAATTATACATGAAAATGAATATTTAACTTTCGAATAATTAGTAATAGTGATATTTTTTATGTGATGTTAACGATTTAGTCGTGATGCATGTAAATATAAAAGTTTAGTTGTTAGATATATAAAAATACATGAGAATTGTGTGAAATGTACTAAGAAATTTTTAATTCTAATGAATGATTGAACTCACTATATGATAGAGAGATTCCTTTTTGGTTTTAAGTATTTCCAATTTCAATAGATTTAAAAAATATATCTATAATAAGTAGAGTACTTAGGTAATTGCCAACCATAAAATTTAAGATTTTTATATAGTTAAAAATTGAGAGGCATTTACATATATAAAACATATTTTTTTATGAATTTAAATATCTCATACTTATACTTTGATATTTACATACATAACGCTCAATTTTTTAAGGTAATATAGTACACATCATACCTATGAAGAACTTAAAACACATGTCTATGATATTATAGGAGTTTCTCTATCGATACATCTTCTCAAAATCTATATTTTTAAATATAATATTAGATTTTTTTTTCATGTTGTCTCCTTGAATGAATAAAAATAGTCTATTGAATGTTTCCTAAAAATAATGAATGTATGTTGTTGAATACTTTTTGGACTGGAGATCTCGTAAAATTTATGAGCCCATACAATCCAAGAAAGATCTTGAAGAAGTGAAAGAAAATTGAGGGATTTTATAGGGTTTTTTAAGGGTGTGGGATCGAGAGAGAACAATAAAAGAGATCTCCATTTTTTTCTTTTCTTTCTTCTTATTTATATACTTAGAAGTCTATGTACACGTGCATGGGTCTAGAAAATGATCATAAAACTAAGTTGTAGGCTATGTAGTATGGAGCCAAAGCAAACTCGTTGTCGACAAGATTGCTGGTGTAGATTATCATGTTATTAATAAATGAAGGTGTGTATGCCGATAGATTGAAATTCTCTTTCTTTTGTCATAAAGAGCTACTCCTCGAGCTCTATGGTGTAACCAGGTAGTTGTCAACTTGTTTGGTGAGAATATCCAACTAGTTAGTACGAGTTTGAAATAGGAACTAGGGTAACAAAGACTAGTTTGGTTGGAGGAATTTTCTGGAAGATTGAAGTGAGGCATACTTACTCTGAAAAACTTGTTGTAATGCTAATGTACTTCTGAGGTAACCACTGGATCCTTCTAGACACCAAGGAGTTCTGTAGTTTCTCTTTCAAACGCACAATTAATGAGCACAATTAATCTCATCAATAACTAATTCATTAAGCCCATGCAACCTAGTATTAGGGTTTTCCTATTGTTTAAAAACTCATTTTTTTATATATATTTAGTTTATCAATTCCTTGAGTTCTTCGATAGAATACTACGAGAAGGATAAGGGAATAAGTCATATCTATGTTTGTTTAGAGGGATGAAAAAAGTTGAAGCAAGTGTTCTGCCCTAACGAATATATCCAGAGACATCTATTCATATTTGATTGAAAAGAAGCTTTCCACCACCAATAAAATTTGTTGGTTATGCATCAAAGAGTAGTTTCATGGGTTTACCATTGAACTTGAACTTTACTTTATCTTGGGATTCGTAAACTATGTTTGCAAGGAATAGTTGCAAGTACTCTCGAGTAATTGTTGATTGTTTCTCATTCAAGAGCCATCACTTTCTAGTTAATGGAAGCAACTCATTCTGTGATTATGACTAGTGGATGTTTTAGGAGAATTTTTTTTGTCGATTTGCACGGGGCAGAAGCACATACTGTTTTGAAAGATTTAACTTATTTAAGTCCCTTAGAAGATGTATGCTCTTAAAAAGTAGTGTAGAATGTGAAAAGTTTGAAAATTCCTTCTTTTGGCGGATGAGTTGATGTTGAGTTTTTGGGAATTATCAAAGAATAACTATCAAATCATTTCAAACTAGTACTACGAGGACACTTATCGCACCATTCGATACACCGTCACCTTTTCATAATAAAAAAATAATGTTAGTAATGGTGGTATTAATTTCAGTGGTCTAAGATTTTTTTTTACTCTCTATGTGATATTTAAGAGTCATGCTTGTCCTTGCGGAACATTACGAGTCGAAAATTTTTCTCTTGTGCTTCTTCGTTTTACTATAAAAAAATGCATCGTTACTTTAATTTTGCTCCTATGGGAGATGTCTCCAAGGATAAGATGAATGTTCCAAAAGAACGGTCGCAAGTGATTATTCAACGGAGGATGAAGAGGAGGAGACGTTCTAAGGATTCACACAACTTGAAAGAAAAGGACGGTGGTGCAGAGAGTCCAAAGTTTGCTTAAACGAAATTGTTGTTAGATAGTCCTTTAGGGAGCACTACAACTTTAAACATGTTTTTGGATGTCGATCTAAACACAATAGCTCTAGAGGAAATTTCAACACTACTCATTTCAGATATTATCTCTGAGGAACTAGTGGCTACAGTTATGAAAGCCTGGATCATCTATTTTTATTCCCTAACTAACTGAAAGGGTTTCAACATAATTGTCCTCTTAGATCTAAGTCCAGGTGACTATGCCCTGGTTCCCTTCCTCTTTGTTGATTTTTTTAATGGATTTGCACTTTTGATATGCTAGCTTTTCTTTTTTGTAGAAAATATGTTGATCAACAGTTGGAGTGTGTGCTTCATCTTGAAAGATTTTAGGTGGTGAAAGATCAAGACATGGAGGCGGTGGAAAAAACTCGAAATGATGTAGGTGAATCATTTTTGGAAGGTAATATTAACTACTCCTCTATTGTGTAACCTCATTACACTTTATAATTGTTGTCTTATATTTATAGGTTGATGAACCACCGTGGAACCGAATAAGGATAGTGATAAGTCCATGAAAACAAAAGTCAAAGTTTCTGAAGGTTTGTCCCTGAAGGAAGAGCCAATGGTTGTTGCTGAGAATAGATCCTAGGTAGAAGAAGTTGAAACCCTCTTGTCGGCTCTATCTAACGTTGATATCCTGAATCGCATAAATCAATTAAGGGGAGAGTTGTTATCAACTCATCAGGAGTTGGGGAAGACCAATGAGAAGCTTGCACAAGCTTTGGAGGAGCTCATAGAAGTTTGAGATGAGCTATTCATCATGAAAGATAAGAAGCTACATCTTAAGGATAAGTCAATCGATGTGCAAGAACAAGTTAACGGACCTAGAAGACAACTTGAAAAAACCCAAGAATCATGACCTTGCTTTAGAAGAGAAATTAACATGGGGATTTTATAGAGATTCAAGAGAATCGTAGAGAACTAGAAGAAATAAAGTCAAGGTTGATGCTTCTTCCTCAGTGAGTTGCGTGGCCCCAGGTTCAACAGTTTTTTGGAAGAGGGCAATTAGTCATGAAGAGACTTCTGTAGTTAGTGATGACTGATTTGAATGATGTAAATGATCATAATTTATGTTTATTTTAGGAAAGAACGAGATTGTATTTTCTCGTAAATTTCCTGTATTATGATTTTTGATGTGGAATATCATTAAATTTTTTTCTTTTTCTCTGAAAGATAACATGTTTATTTTTTAGTGTTGAGACATGGATATAACACCCCCTGTGTTTATAATTAATTTATTACGAATTAACTTTTCAGTTTTTAAAGCTTTTGAGTGTATTTCCACTTTTACCCCCACATTTACTTGAGGATTTAGACAATTCAAAATCTCGAATGCTTCTTATTTGATCAAATGTTTGTGAGTAGTGTCCTAGCTTTTTCGATCTCTTTGAAATTTTTACTTATATTTTAATTTCTACATAGATACCACCTTATTTATGCGTCAAAAGATGTATTTCACTCTTTAATAACTAAAATGTATTTTAATGTGATACGAAAGATTTGAGTAGTATAAATGTAAAAACTGAATTTTAGGCGATAGACATGTCAATACATAGGAATTGGGTGGTATGCATGCCATAAGTATGTGAATCTATTAATTATCTGTGATTAATAGTGGCTCAACTAATGATTATTATATAGTTTGAGTTATTTGAATTTTTGAAGTACCCAGAAGTACTGTATCAGTAAGAATTAAATCTTAACGATGGCATCATAATTATCAAATTAATAATAATAATAATACATCAACAATATAAATATTAATCACTCTAGGTAGAGGTGTGAGTGAGTCAAGCCGGCCAGTGAGCCTGCTTGAGCTCGGCTCAATAAGTGGCTCGTGAAGTGAGCTTGATGAGCTAACAAGTCACGCTCAAGCTATCCCTGACTCGACTCCTCTAGTCCAAAAAAAATATTTACATAAAATATATTAAATTTGAAAACTTTGTTTAAAGTATTAAGAATATTTAAAAAATAATATTTTATATTTTATATTTTATATTAAGTGATTTATTATTATTATTATTATTATCCTAACTATTCATTTTATGTCATTTTATTATAACATTATCTTAAATTAATATTATTTTCTCCCTTTTATTATTAGAAACAAGCAAGTTCGAATTTATAGTCTTAAACTCGAGCTTGAACTCACTAAAATGAATCAAACTCAAACTCAAATTGAGGCTAGCTCGAGCTCAACTTGACTCATTCACAACCCCACCCTACGGAATATTAAAGTTTTGTAGCATAAGCAAAAATATAGGTGGAACTTCACACTTGGTAGCCTAATTATTTAAGCTGCATAAATTTTTTTACTGAAGACATAAAGCAGATCTGGATCTATCTACCTTTTAAAATATTTTGTGCTTTAGGTGGTAGATTTAATTAATCAAGTTAGTTAGGATAAAATGTATTAAATGATAAAGTGTTGAACAGACTTGGAAGCTTAGAAGTGAAGTTGCTCATTCTTTTTACTAACTCATTCACATAATTATTAGGAAGATTTGCATAAATACCCCTCAATCTTATGCATTTACATATCTAACAACTATATATATACTAGAACCTATTGTGGGTACTACGATCGGTAATCTTCTGCTTCGGCTCTCAAACTATTATGACTGATAATATATAAAAGCTTGGGAAGACTACTTGATGACCTAAGCCTGACGAAACTCACAAAATTTTAGGTAGGGTTCATTATACATTGAGCTAAACTCATTAACATAAGCTACGTGTTGAAAAATATTGCAGTTTTTAAGGTCTAATAGCTTTAAAGTTTAAAGTCTTAGAATCTCAGTCCAAATTAAATTTGAATATGTCACATTTATGGTCTCAATACTTTATTCTTTAAAATAAAAAATGCTGTCTCACTCTCACATAGTCAATAAATTCGATTAGGATTGAAAATTAAAGAACAGTTAGGGATTAGGATTAAGGGTTCGTTTGGGATAGCTTATTTGGTGCGGTAGTGTTTTGAAAACACACATAATCTGTTTGGGTAAAGTGCGTTTTGACAGCTTGTGCGTTTTCAAAATGCTAAAAACTATATTTTCGCACCTAGATGCGGTGGCAGCTTACTAATTACAGTATGATTTTTTTAAAATAATAAAAATTTGTAATAGTCACCGTCTCATCTTATTGACAAATTATTTTTAATCAGCTTATCAGCAGATTAATCAATAAACTGCAGCTGCCCCAAACAATCCCTAAATGATTGTTGATTATATTGTTACGATGTTTAGTTGCAGTTTATTTTCTTCCAAAATTTACAGCTGACATTGTCATACCCTATGAACAAATTGTAAGGCCCTCATAAAATTCGGTCCTCAAATTATCATATATATATNGCTAAGGGTTCGTTTGGGATAGCATATTTGGTGCGGTGGTATTTTGAAAACACACCTAATCTGTTTAGGCAAGTTGAGTTTTGGCATCTTATGCGTTTTCAAAACGATAAAAATAATGTTTTCACACCACACCGATCTAGGTGCGGCGGCAACTTGCTAACTGCTGTCTGACTTTTCTAAAATAATAAAAAATTATAATAGTTACCGCACCTATCTTATCAATAGAATATTTTTAATCAACTTATCAGCAGATTATTCAATAAGCTATAACTGCCAGAAAAAAAACCTAAATGATTGTTGATTATATTGTTGCGGAGTTTAGTTGCAATTAATTTTCTTCCAAAATTTACAGCTGACATTGTCATACCCTATGAACAAATTGTAAGGCCCTCAAATTATCATATATATATAATATTGTGTATCCGCAATATTATTATTATATTTTTTATTATATTTTTGGGCTTTGTTCTTTGTCTTCTTTTTCTTAGGTGATGTGAACAAATCAGAATCCAACTTATTAACTTTCTTGCAGTGTTTAGTTATGTTATAATACAAATGAATCAAAATTAAGATAATTAAATAGTAGTAAAATTGAATATTATATAGATTATAAGTATGTTGATGTGAAGGAAAAAAAAAATTATTCAAAAGCAAAAAACATTGTTATTCTACAAGGAGATGCTTCGGCCAACTACGAAGTCAAAATTAGAAGAAATATTTGTGTACGTCTAACGTACGCAGAGCTGCATACATCAGTAGTTTACAGGGAGGGTATTAGAGGGTTATATATGTGTTATACCCTTTGTAACCTCTTTGTAACCTACATGTAACTTACAAATATATGAAAACAAAAACACGAACTTATTAGTTACAGGGAGATTAAAAGGGATATAACGCGGATATAACCCCCCAATACCCTCACTGTAACTTACTGACGTACGCAGCTCTGCGTACGTTAAACGTACGCAAATATTTCTCCAAAATTAAAATATTCAAATTATGATAAAAGAAACATGTTCTATAAATCGATAATCCATTGTTGAACTAAATTCAACTTTTGCAAAAATTTTAAAATAAGAAAACATTATAGATAAATAGTATTTATGGACATTTTCATCCACCTTGATATTCAAGATCAGCAATGAAAAAGGTCAGCTCCATCTTCAACATCATCAGTTCTGATGCCGCCGTTCTGTGCCATTAGTATTCGGAAGATTCTCTTCGAGCAGACCTCACCCACCCTCCTATCTTCCTTTCCCAGCAATCCTTCCCCCAACAAATCCTTTAGCAAGAATTCTTTCTCGTGCGCCTGAGAAAAAAACCGACGTTCTTTTAATTGATGAGTTATGGTTCTGTCCTCACTATTAAGGCTTCGTTTGAGAACACAGACACACTCCATTCCGTTGAGTGAACGCCCACATGTAAATTTATATTTCGTTTGATAAAATAGAATATGCCGACGTCTCTCCAAATTATTTTGATGGAACGGGCAGCATTTTTCATCATATTAGAAGAGAGATGACGATGCCCGTTCTGCCAAACGAAGCCTAATATTTCATGCCAAAACTTACAGATTTGCTTGGATCTAAGTATGCATCCAGAAGTGACCTCATGGTCGGATATTTCTTCCAGATAGCAATAGCATGCCTTGGCTGGACCTTAGGTATGGCCACCAGTGCCTTCAGCCTGCACAAGTTGCGTAATAATTAGAAAAATAATTATAATAAAATAAAATAAAAAGACATGATGCCAGAAATAGTTATAAGTTTGGGAAATTTACATACGAATCACACAATTCTTATGCATTTACATATCTTATTAGAAATTATATTAGAATTTTGTTTATTACCTATTATTTTCCTATTTATGGACTTCCTCTTATTTCCGGCTAATTATAGGAGTGATTGTTTTATTTATTTGATTTGATTATCGTAATCTTGTAGATATGAGTGTTATTTCTTTTCCATGTTAGAATCTTAATAAGTTGTATTTAAGCCAACATTTCATATAAACAAAAGTATTCTGCTCAATTCTCCAAACATACATGGTATTAGAGCTAGGGATCTTACACTAGCCACCATAGCTTCTCCCCATAGCCTCTAGCAGCCGCAACTCCTCCCAACAAGTCTCCAGCAGCAAGAACTCCTTGCAAAACTCCAGCGGTTGGAACTCCTCCTTGTAATTCTCCAGCAGCCAGAACTCCTCCTTGCAGGACTCCAGCAGTCGGAACTCCTCCATGCAAACCTCCAACTTTCGGAACTCCCTACGGGCCTCTTTTCTCCATGCAGGCCTCTTTCCCGACCTTTTCCTGCAACAAAAATCTTCCTTCTGTTTTAGGCTCCAATGCCAGCCCTCCCTACAGCAGGAATTCCCTGCTGCAGTCCCTCCTCCGGCCGGAAATTCCTCCTACAATCAGAAAAACTTCCCTGTAACATGTCAGATGTAGGGATCGACTCCTTTTGTGCCTTGGCGGTCAATCCTCTCCTTTGGCTCCATTGGAGCCACGGCTAACTCCTCCACCTCCGAGCTTCCGTCTAACGTTGTTCCTGAATCCCCGCAGGTTGAGCATCAACCCCAATCCCTCCACAAACCGGAGAACCTAAACAACACATGAATTTCCCGATTACCAGAGTACCAATTTCCTCAAATGGTTTCAAGCTGTTTCATTGTTCGTCAAAGACCAAGGCAAATTCAACCACCTCACGAGAACAACTCTAGAACCACTTAAGATTGGCCCATCATATGTCGCATGGGAAGTGGAGAACTCCACGGTTATGTCGTGGTTAATTAATTCCCTAGAGACCTCCATCGGTCATCCTTAACTATTCCTTCCGCCTAAAGTGCCCTCTGGACTACCGTTCGCGATACCTACTCAAACTTAGGTAATTTTGGACAACTCTAATAAAGTCCGCGAGGCTAAAGAGGGATCGAAGAAGGCGACCCAATACTACGACTTGGTTGTATTATGAATGGAATATTATCTCTATTATGACTACACTTGTGACTCTCTTGCGGACCATTCCCTCTTCCATAAGATTTTGGTAAATGATCGTGTGTTTAAATTTTTGGCTGGACTGAACAAGGATCTTGATGAAGACCGCAACCGGGTATACTTGCTTGTGACCCTCTTCCTTCAACTCAGGAAGCAATCATGGAGATCCGTCCCGAAGAAAGCCGGAGAATTGTCATGCTAGACAACTAAGCTACTTTAGCAAACCTGTCAGCCTTGGTCTCCAACAATACCCCATACTCTGCTATGTCGTCTCACTCCAAATGTGATTTTTGCCACAAACCATACCATACCCATGACCCTTTTCAACCTGGTAAGCATTCACCGAGTTTCGTTGCAAAGAAAGCTGCAGACTTGTCATGTTCGACAACTCAACTACTTCACCTGAGCTGTCATCCTTGGTCTACAACAATACTCCATGCTTTGCCATGTCATCTCGATCCAATCACTCCACATGTGTTTTTTACCACAAACCCTACCATACCAATGATAAGTGTTGAAATCTTCACGGGAATTGACAAATAAATCTTCGGCAAAATCTTCTGCTACTAATAGCCTCACTATGACATTGGAATCTAGAACAGTTCAGTCGGCCCCTACTCGGATCATTCCCGACTTATCGGACTCTATTAAGAGTCAGATGGAACATTTGATTAAGTTCTTCGTTCTAGTTAATTCTGCTATGGCCGGTCGACCTCTCATTTCCGTCAAGGTAAAGTCTCTAAGACTCCCGCAGATTCTTTATTCTTTGGGTTCATAGATTACCAATTCAGGTGCCACAAATCACATGGTCAGTTATTCTCATTTTTTTCTCGACGAAAACTCATTGCACCGAGCAAGATATAATTAAAATTGCTGACGACTCCTTTAATTCCATTGCAGGTAAAGGGTCGATATTACTGGCATACAAGTTGACTTTGGAATCTCTGTTACACATTCCTTTGTTTATGTGTAACCTCATGTCAGTCAGCTTGTTAACGTGTGATTTTGATTGTGCAGTTCATTTTTTCATTGGTTTTTTTGTATTTCAGGATTGTTGTTCAGGAAAAATGATTGAAACTGCTAAGCAAATAGTCAAACTCTATTTTTTCTAAGAAAATGACATTGAAGACATTAGCACTCAATCTCGTTGTTCTAGTTTTTTCCATTCTACTGCACGTCCAATTATGCTTTTACATTGTCGTTTGGGTCATCACAGCTTTCATTATATAATACTATTATACATTTGATGCTTATTGATAAAAATCCTAATTTTAAATGTGAAATTTGTGAATCAGCTAAACAACAATGTGTACTATATTCACTTCATCCATACACTCCCTCCCCTTTCCACTTATTTATAGTGATTTATGGGGCCCTCTCGAACTTCGAGCTATACCAATAAACGGCGGTTCCTTACTCTAATTGATGACCACACTTGGATGACTTGGGTTTATGTATTAAAAGATAAATCTGAAGTTGTTATCAAGTCTAAAAAATTTCACTCCATTCTAACCCAATTCAAAAGCACTACTTAAGTCCTTTGAACCGACAATGGTCGTGAGTACTTTAACTCTATAATGGGAGAATTTTTAGTTTGTAAGAGCATCCTCCATCATAACTCATGTACGGATACCCCTCAACAAAAAGGGGTAACATAATAAAAAAAAGACACTTTATGAAAGTTGCTCGTTTCATTATGTTTGTTCCAAAGCAGTTTTGGAATGACGCCATCCATACCGCAACCTACCTCATCAATAGAGTGCCCACAAAAATCAACAACTTTCGGACCCATTATCCATCTTAATGTCATATCTTCTTATCACTGGTTCTTCTCCTCGTCAAATCCCAAAATCTTTGGGTGCACAGCCTTTGTTAGAAACACAACCCCAACATCTACTAAATTCGATCCCCGCTCAATTAAACGTATCTTCCTCGGCTATTCTGCCACTCAAAAAGTTTATCAGCGTTTTGATCCTACTAATAATATAATCATGTTAGTGTCGACGCCTCTTTTATTGAAAATATCCCCTTCTTCACTAACACTGCCTCGAGTGAGGGGGAGCTTGATTTTTTAGACACTTCCCTTTCCGAATCCAGTGGACATTTCTCCTATTCCTACGACCATTGTTCCTAGTGCACCTTCGGCATCACTGAATTCAATAACAGTCAAACCAACCCCACCACCCCACCTTTTTGTGTCTGTCCTTGTCGTACATAGCCCTATGTACCGTCGAGCCCGATAGGCCGCTGCAGTTCTTAAAGTCCACACTTGATCCGAGAGAAGATTTGCAACTCCCTATTGAATTACGCGAGCATATACGTTCATGTACTCTTCAACCCCTTTATCCCATGGAAAAATACAACTTGTTTTACAGCCTATCTCAGTTATACAAAGCATTTGTCACATCCTTGATGGATCGTTGTCTCCCATCCACTATTGAGGCGGCTTTGGTGACCCATCTTGGAGGGCTACTATCATGGACGAGATGAACACCCTTCAGCACCAAATTTAACTCTGATGGCTCCTTTGAATGCAACAATTGGTTGTCAATTGATATTCACAAACTTATGAAACTGATTATGAATAGAAGTTTGCTCTGGTTGCTAAACTAAATAACATTCGAGCCTTGTTATCCCTAGCCGTGAATCTAAATTGACCCTTCTTTCAGTTGGACGTTAAGAATACTTTTCTAAGTGAGGAGGTTTATATGTCTCTCCTGCTAGGATTTAACTCAACTTCTTCCTGTGGACAAGTGTGTCGATTGCGGAAGTCCCTCCATGGACTGAAACAATCCCCACGAGTCAGGTCCAGCAAGTTCACGCAAATTGTAGTGGTTGATGGTTTCTCTCAGACTCAATATGATAATATGTTATTTTTTCACCATTTTTCTTGTAAAGTATTGCCATCCTCATCGTATATGTCGACAACATTGTGTTCACGAGTAACAATCTGTCAGCCCTAGAGTTTCTCAAGGTCATCCACACGTGCCTTTTGAGATAAAAGACTCAAGTTCTCTTCGGTATTTCCTAGGCACGGAAGTAGCTCAATAAACGTAGCGCATTTGCCTTTCCAATGCAAATATGTGATGGATTTATTGACTGAGACTAATCTACTTTGCAAATTGGTAGATGTCCCGATGAAACCCCATGAGGAATTATTTTATTTGAAGTTCCCAATGTCGTTCCGATGAACAAAACATGGAACAACGCCTCGTGGGTAAGCTCATTTACCTTACCCATTTGCTCCTTGATATTTGCATTGTAGTGTTGTAAGTCAATTTAGGCGTGACCCCTACAAACACCATCTAAGTGTTGTCCATCGGATCCTCCACTAGCTAAAAGAAACACCGGGCTTAGGTTTGTTGTCACTCATTACCTCTAGCTCAGTTGTGTCTTATACGGATGTTTGTTAGGTCGAGTTCAGCCATGATCGATGATCTACCTCAAGTTATTGCTCCTTAATGTGGAGGAACCTTGTCACTTGGAAAAGTAAAAAAAAAACAGTCTGTTGTTGCCTGTAGTAGTGTTGAAGCTGAGTTTCGCTGTCTTTGGATGTGTGTGAAGCCCTTTGGTTGTGCATCATGTCCCACGAGTTATGTATATCGGTCACCATCCCTCTGCAATTTTTTATGACAATAAAGTCATCATTAGGATTGCTCATAATCCGGTTCAACAAACATATAGAGATTGACTGTCACTTTATCAAGAAGAGACTTGATTGTGGGGAGATTTGTGTTCTGTTTATTTCATTCGCTAGTCAGTTGGCTGGTATTCTCACAAAAAATCGTTCTTGCCCGTAGTTTAATGATTTCAAATCCAAGAAGAACATGATTGATATCTATACTTCAACTTGAGGGGGGGAGTGTAAGAAGTTATATTAGAATTTTATTTCTTTCCTATTATTTCCTATTTATGAATTTCCTTTTATTTTCGACTAATTATAGAAGTTTTAGTTTATTTAATTTGATTCTTATAATCTTGGAGATATGAGTGTTATTTCTTTACTAAATTAGGATTCTAGTAAGTTGTATTTAAGCCGACATTTCATATCAATAAAAGTATTTTGCTCCATACTCTAAATGTACATATCTCACACCTAAACTTTCATATTTATATACATAGCACATTGGTGTTTTAAGCCTATGCATGAAAAGATGGAATTCAATTTTAAAAAGTAATGATGGTGCTTTTTGTTATGTGATATTAAAGATTTGAGTGTGTGTAAATATAGAAGTTTAGGTGTGATATATGTAAATGCATGAGAATTGTGTGCTATGTACGTAAATAAGCCTATATTTTTTTATGCTTAAGAGTAAGGATAACAGCTGGTTTTATTTACATGTATACCACCAATTCCCAGTGTTTGCATACCTGTCACCTAAAATTCAGTTTTTATATAGATGTGGAAACGTGACTTTCACTTTTTAAAACTTATAATGGTGTCGTTTTTTATGTGATATGAAAGATTTGGCTGGTATAAATTAAAATAAAATTTTGGTGTTAGATATGTAAATCTTTGGGCGGTATGTATGTATATTACCGCTTTAATTGTCGCTGTTTAGGATTTAAACCCCGACCTTCTCTTGAGGAAAGAGCCAATACCATTGGTCTGAAAGCCCAGTGGTATGAACAACTGAAAGATGCAAAGATGGCGGAAGAGAGCCAAATGAAAGACACCATCAAGGTTGGTATGCATTGGTATTAAGTGTACAAAATTTGAGCTTCAGTCTCCCTTAAACGAAAAGCATTCAAAAATTATACACGCATTTTCAATCCTTTTTTAATTAATAGTTCTATCATACTTTGCGTAAATATTAATTGATATAACATTGAGTATTTCTTCATCTTCTGATAATATTGATTGACAATTATTTAGTGTTTTCAAGAAAATTATATATACATATCTATGATAATTATAACATATATCATAATTGCTATAAATTTTAGATTAGTGTAGCAAATGCTCCACTGACTAAAACATTGTTATCTACAAAAAGGATACATTAAAACACCTTCATTTAAATATCACTTTAAGAACAATTTAAAATTGACACAAAAGATGCAAAGTTAACGTTGATTGTTGATTTAATCATACCGTGATTATTGATCCATTGATCACTATAAAACTGTTAGTAATATTCAATGCTTCGTTATCCATATTTTTAATAGCTTCAACAAACTTGACACACATTTGTCTTAATGTACATCAAATAAAGTAAGCGTTATTCACATAAAATCAAATTTTACTTCGATAACCAATGTAATTTTTCAAAATCTGTTTCATTGCATTTCCTTAACTTCATTGTATAACTCATAAATTAATTTCCAAAAAATTACCAAAATTCTAAAGATCTCTTTTGTTTTAAAATTTTGATACCAAAATGCTTCAATAATCATCTAGCAATTGATTTTAATCACATAAAATCAAAGTACTTCTCTCAAACCAATATAATTTTTTTCCAAAATTATGTTTCATTGCACTCACCCATAATTTTGAATAACTCGTAAATTTAATTCCTTAAAATCACCAAACCGTTAACTTCATCATGCTCATTAAAATCCAAGAAAAAATTTGTTATCTAAACCACTACAATACCACTCATAATTAATGAAAAAAAAATTAGAAAAATCCTCACCTTAAAAGCTCACTCCTTAAACAGATTCACATCGAGAAAGTATCACATGCATCTTTAAGAGAATAACATCATTCATAAAAATCTTGTTGTATGCTGAAGAAATCTTAACAATAGAGTAAGTAATTTATGCGGAGCATAACAGAGCTTAACTCTGACATGTAAGAGTTCACAAAGACAGCGAGTTTTTATGTAAAAAATTCCAATCATAAAACTTAGGCCAGTTAAAATAACATATTGGATTCTTCTTATCAAAAAATTAAGACGGAGTATAATATTTTACTTAAAAAGAAAATTTGAATGGTCCTGGATTTAATTTCAAGAGTTCATAATTCAAATATTAATGTTGGCATCAATTTTTTATGGCACGAGTGTAGGATGTTCACCTGCACGGCTCAAGATAGTTTACGGTTCGTTCAGAGCATCCTGTAGCTTAAGACACCCTCTGGGACTCTCTACCACTCGTTCAGGGGCACAGAGCTAGGGTTGGCGGTGATTTAGTCTTGCCCGGGAGAACCAAAGGGACGCTCATTCAGGATATGAGACATATTCAATGCCCATTCTAGTGTTTAGAAGTCACCGTACGTTCGTATAGAGTCTCTCATGGCCAAGGGAAGTCATGGAGTCCTACGCATGCTGCGGGAAAATTAGGGTTCGGGACGTCCTACCAATGTCGTGGCTTGGGGCGACCGTTGGCGGCGATTTCCCTGATGAATGGCCGATCAACATACTCAATTTTAAATTTATGAGACAACATTCACTCATATGGAGTCTCCCATAGCTTACGAATCGAGAAAATTCTCTGTCGGGCGCTCCCATTGTAAATCAGGGTTTTCGAAGCTCGACCGGCGCCTAGGTGCCCGTACCGGCTGTCTAGGCACCCAAAATGCCTCCCTAGACATTTAAAACCGAGACCCTGGAAGTCTGGCGCCAGACTGGGCGCCTAGGCGCCCATAACAGCTCAAAAACAACCATTTTCCCGAGCCCCTCGCGCTTAGGCATCGGTCCACTTCCAGGACGCAAAAATCCCGATTTTTTAGCCGTTTTGACCCCAACACACCTCCCTACACAACTGAAATATCAAGATTTCTTGGGCTAAGAGGAGATTTGCTTAAAGAGGAGAAAAAGAAGGTAATTATACCTCTTTTGGAGGCTCCTAGGTTGGGTGGCAAGGCCACATATGACAAATTTGGGTGAAAATTTGGCTGGGGCTGGTTTAAGCTCTCCACTCCGCTCATTTTTCCCCATCTCCACTCATTCTTAGCATTGGGCTTCCTCCAAGAGCTGATCATTTTGTTCCCTTAGAGCTTGAAGCTTGGGTTTTCTCTTGGGTGCTAAGAAAAACTCTTGAGGTGAAGAGCTTAAGAGAAAAGCGAGAGTGAGAGCTTCTAATTCCTCTTCCCCTCTTCTTCTTCCACAAAAAAACTCTTCTCCTCACCTCCTCCTTCCTCCAACACTTATCTTGAGTGTGGGGAGAGCTTTGTGAGGAAGAGCTTGGCTAGCAAGGAAGCAAGATTTCTTCTCTCCTACACTAAAGGAAAGTTTCATCCTAGCTTGGGGAAGGATCGTTGGAGCTTCACTAGAAAGTTGTCGGAATCTCGTCGGACTCTCCTTCTAAAGGAGAGCTTCTTCGTTCTTTGGAGAAGAAGTGGAGCGGACCTTGTCGGAGCTTCGCCGGAACATCACCATCTCTCCTACCACTAGAAGAACTTCATCCTACGTGAAGAAACACCATACGAGGCCAGTTGGCCGAACAACACTAGTCGGCACGACCACACGCCTTTGGATTGATCATTGATTTCCTAGAAGAAACTCTAGGTTAGAAAGCTTTCGTTGGACACATTCCTAGCGAATTCGAGAGTTTCCCGTGTAAGTCTTAGACATAAATCCCAAGCAAGTTGGAATCCCAATTTCCCTTGCTTTGGCATTTCCAACCCTCCTTGAAGGGATTGGGATATTTGGATTCAGTGAAGTGAGCAAAGCTTTGTAGCTAGCTCGCTTTGTAAAATCAGAATGAATTAGAAAATGAGAAAAACTTTGTAGCTAGTCCATTCCATAACATTGTGTAAAGTTTTCTTTTGAAAATCTGAAGATGAAGCTCCCCACACGATTCGCCAAAGTATGAGGCAACTATGCCGCATATTCATCTGCTAAACCTTAGATACCTATGCGAGGTTGATAGGATGAGTTTGACGAGTTGTCGAAGTGTTTTGGGTTGCATTGTTTGCATGCTCATTTGTGGCATTTTGCATTTTATATGCTTGATCGCATGAGCACTTGAGTTCTATCGACCACTCTATGTCGATCACCGGCTTTGAGTTCTGATACGCCACCAACAAATTATCATAATCCAGCACGAATCTCGATGCAATATTTTGAGCA
>JXCR01104438.1:0-37295 GCA_002079205.1 Phalaenopsis hybrid cultivar | reverse complement strand
TATATATATATATATATATATATATTAAAAGGGATTGAAAAGATTTGAGTGTTTGTATATAGATAATGTGTCGGCACAAATCTTAAGGCAATGTAACAGCCGAAGAAGCAGCAAAGTGGGCCTACCGAAAGTTTTGTAATGAGCAAAGTTTTGAAAATAGAACCGGACATTAAACCGATAGTAAGAGAGATTCAAGGTTCAAAAGTTAAACCGGGGTTGAACCGAGGTTCAACCAAATGACCAAGTAAATTATAAATATATTTAAAAATGATAATAGATGGGTTTTACATAACACTCAATTCTTATGTATTTAAATATCTAACACCTAAAATTCAATTTTGACCTGTCATTTTATCTGTGCATGGATACAAGAAGGTATAAATGTTAAAAAATAGAGTTTAGGTGTTAGATATGTAAATATATAAAATTGGTTGGCATGTATGTAAATTGAATTTTTTTTTGTAATAGTTAAGGTTTGATGTTTTATATGAGTGATTTGGGTGGAATAAAAGTACAAAAATAGAGTTTAGGCGTCATATATGTAAATTACATAAAATTGATGGTTGCTTTTGGTTCTTTTTAAACACTGGGAGTCGTTCTATATACGTGTCGTTGTAGTATGATTCCCTTTTTCAAATAAATCATTCTCTCAGTTCATATGAATGATCCAAAAATGAGAGAAATCATAAAAGACGGGATATACGATGAAAAAAAATAAACAAATTTTAAAAAGAAACATGAAGGGCTTATGTATACGTATGAACATAATCAGTTTGAAATACTTCGAAACACGGTATCCACGAAGAAAATCCCCACATAAGGAACACATATCCAGAAAGCAAAAATGAACATGCTCATTTGATTAATTACATGTTGGGGGATACCTAAAAATATTCTCGATAAAAGGAGTATTGCTTTCGTTATTATGATCCGTAAATGGATCGCTAAAAGGATGGTTATCTCACAGGAACAACCCGATTCTTTCAAAGCTCTCGCCAAGTCACATGACAGAGGGTGAATCACTCAAATCGCAAATGGGTAGCTGCTCATTCATACGAGACCTACAAAATAACCTCTGATTAGTCAGCCTCTAGTCAGTTGGCCTTCAATCAGTTAAACTTTGATCGGTCGGTCTCCAGTTATTTATGTGTGACCTTCCTCCTTCGAATTTCCATGTATTCTTTTCATGACGAGCCCTATATTCTCTTCTTTAAAATATCTCATGTTCACTTATCCATTGTCTCCTCAAATACATTCATCTCAATATTCATTTTAACAATACATAATATTTATATACCATTTAGACCACAAAATAATGTCTTAAATTGTCAACTTCATTTTTTAGAAATTAATTTAAATTTATTTTGGACATTTTTAAAATATTATTTAACTTGAAACTCAAAACCAAATTTTGAATTACTTAAGCCTTCGACTAAAATAAAACTTATATAAATTAAATTAAAAAATATTTAAATTTCTCAATTATATTTCTAATTAGCCAAATTATATTTTGGGCCCATATAAAAACTTATCTTTTCAAGAAAAAAAAAAAATACAAAATAGTGTTGTAAGAGTTCTAAAACTATGATTAATAGAATAAATAAATCATACATTTTAACTTATTCATCATGATATGAGGTTTTTTTCTTCTTATTTTGGTCATGCATAGTCATGACCAGAAGGATGACGAGCAGACGTACGAAGGACAGCGTGAATCTCATCATGCAACTGAACGTACGGTCAAATGTGATCCACGTCGTCGTTGGCACGTTGAGCAAACCCAACATATTATTTTCTCAAAGATAAAACAAAGTTGATGAAATAATGATGACGTGGCAAGGTGATTTCCATGCGTGGAGACATTTTTGTAGGGGTTTTATTTATTATTTATTTATCTATTGAAAATTTTACAAACATATCCCACAACTTTCATGTATTCACATGTCCTAACACGTGAAATTTGATANTATCTTTTATACATATCTATATATATATATATATATATATATATATATATATATATAATAGAAGCTGCATTTGCATACATGCCAACCAATTCCGACGTATTCACCTCCACATCTAATGCTTGAATTTTATTTTTACATTTAAACACCAAATCTTTCATATGACATCAAAAACACCATTATTTTAATTTTTAAAAAAATTAAATGCACATTTTCGTGCATAAGGTGGTTTGTATGCAAAAAATTTATGTTTGGATGTTAGATATGTAAATACATAAAAATTGAGTGGTAAGTGTGTAAATCTTCCTCAATAGAATTGCTTATTGCAATTTTTTCAAGCAAGCATAGACATTAAAGTACAGTGGAGAGAGAGGATAAATATATACCATACATTTCTTATGATGATAAGCAGCAGCAGCAATAGGACTAAATAAATATGGGGATTTACATATATACCATACATTTCTTATGAATTTACATATCTAACATTCAAGCTTCAGTATTTACATGCATAACACTCAAATATTTAATATCACATAAAAAAAAATATAACTTCACTTAACTTCTAATGGAAGTTAAATACTTCTTTCCAAGCCAAAGTTTGTCACACCAAAGTGCTATAAATGTAAATATCAAAGCTCAGGTGTAGATATGCAAATACACTAGAATTGTTCGGTATGTACGCAAATTTCCTGAAATGTAAATGAGTTTCCGTTAGCTCATGGCCTATGCTGATGTCCAATAGACTCCTCTGTATGTGGACCTGCTAATATCAAAGCTATTTACATGCCTACCAACCCAATTCCTATGTATTTACACAACTAACATCAAAAACTTTACTTTTTTTACTTTTATACCACCCAAGTCTTTCATATCACAAAGAAAAATATCACTATTTTGACTTGTAAAATATAAAATGCACCTTTTAATACAGAGGTAAGGTGGCAAGGTGGCATATATGTAAAAGTTGAAGTTTAGGTGTTGGTATGTATGTAAAGTTTCCTTAATATTATTGTTATAGGGGAACCTGACATTAGAAATGAACTATTTAAGCAAATAATAGAAACCTCGGGTCTATCTGAGGCAGCTGCAACTTATTAAAAAATAGTTGTGAAACTGCTGAAAAGTAATTCTTATGTTCAAAAAGTTGCGATGGCTATTACTCTTTTCTTAAAAAAATTAAAAAAAAGTCAGACGCAGTTAGAAAGCTATCGTCGTTACACCTAACCAAGACAGGTGGGAAAACGCAGATTTCAGCGGCAACTTTTTTAAAAAACTGTCAAAACACAATTTACCTATACAGACATAACTGTCGTGCAGTACCGCACCGCCACCGCATCACCTCCTCAAACAGACCCTTGAACTGACAATCTCAACTTGATTATATGTCTGGCGACGATAGGTTGTGGAAAGTAAAATTTTCATTACCGCGAATTTTCGATAAAATATTCCAAAACTAGCTCATGAACCAAACATCTCAATCTAACAAGTCTCCGGGCTATTTCTAAAAATAACACTGAAGTGATAATCGACAGTTAAAAAGCTTATGGCATTGCATCAAATGCGTCATTTTCAAAAATTGATTAACAACAACTATGTATATAGGGTAACCCTAAGAGGAAAAACTACAAGCAAATGAGACCTGCATAAAGCATTCAATCTATAATCAACAGTGCAAAATTTTAATTCACAATTTAACCCCTTCAATTAAAATTTTAATTACAATGTATAAATATTCATGAAATAATCAAACCATCTACCCTCAGACAATAAACATAACTATCATACCTATCAAAACAATAAAGTGGTACATCTGTAAAAATTGAAGTTAAAGTGTTAAATATGTGAAGTGTGGCAAAACCTCCTCACATTGCAACTTTACTCTTGAGAAAACTCAATTGCATAAGAGAAAGAGATAAAGAAACTACTTGAGCATTTTAACCAGAGCAGAAAATCAGAGTTTAATGTGAGGTTAGATTAACCTTAGGTAGATTTGGAAGACTTGGACTTCTTTGCAGGTCTATTTTGAAAATTGTGGATGTATGATTCGGCATTGATATTGCCTTGATCTTCATGCTTTTTAAATTCCTTTGTTTTTTCCTGCATTTGACGCAAGTCAGACTAACTGTAAGAAACTTTGCAGGCATGTTAAAAAAAAAGGGGTGGCATTTACATAAATACCACCTAAACTTTGATTCTTACATCTATACCACCAATATCTTCCACATCACATAAAAAATACCACCATTTTTATCTTTTTAAAAATGAAATACATCTTTTCATGCATAGGTAAGGTNGGGTGGCATTTACATAAATACCACCTAAACTTTGATTCTTACATCTATACCACCAATATCTTCCACATCACAAAAAAAATACCACCATTTTTAACTTGAAATACATCTTTTCATGCATAGGTAAGGCGGCATTTACGTAAAAATTGTGGTTTAGGTGTTAGATATGTAAATACACAAGAATTAAGCGGTATGTATGTAAATCTCCCATAAAACATACATAACACCTTCAAAAGGTTTGAAGTAGAACAGTAAGCAAACAAAAGCAGCTAAAATTTGTAAAAATGAAGCGTTCTAGAGCGGAATTATAATCCACTGACTTTCTCTTCTTAAAAATTAAATTTTTATAATTACTAATTATAGGTGGAGTTATAAAGCCCACTAAATATAGTTATAAGATTTACATACATAGCACACAATTCTTATGTATTTTTAAATATGTCACAGCTAAACTTTCATATTTACACTCCTAGCACTCAAAACTTCAATATTAGTACTATTACCACTTTTTAAAAGTGAAATCCACCCTNTTTACACTCCTAGCACTCAAAACTTCAATATTAGTACTATTACCACTTTTTAAAAGTGAAATCCACCCTTTTCATGCATAAGCACCAAAGTGTTATTTGTGCAAATATGAAAGTTTACATGTGAGATATGTAAATACATAGAAATTATGTGCTACTAATGTAAATTTCCCTTTATATTTTACTTATCCTGCTTTGATTACTTAGATTGTTATTTCTGGTGGTCTCTGGTAACTACTACATAGTAAATTGACTTGGAAAAAAAAAAGGGGGTATTACATACATACCACCTAATTCTTATATATTTACATATTGGACACCTAAACTTTACTTTTTACCTTTATACCACCCAAATCTCTCATTTANCCCTTTATATTTTACTTATCCTGCTTTGATTACTTAGATTGTTATTTCTGATGGTCTCTGGTAACTACTACATAGTAAATTGACATTACATACATACCTCCTAATTCTTATATATTTACATATCGGACACCTAAACTTTACTTTTTACCTTTATACCACCCAAATCTCTCATTTCACATAAAAAATAAGGCATTTTAACTTTTAAAAAGTAAAATACACCTATGTAAAAATTGAAGTTTAGGTGTTAGATATGTAAATACATAAAAATTAAGTGGCAAGAATGGTTGTAAATCTGGCAAAAAAACAGACGCTCAGAAACCTTTAAAGAATTGGCTATAACAGCCACATCATGCTGCTCATTAGCTTCCTTCTTATCATTAATGTNCTAAGAATTTAAAACTTACTCGGGAGAAAAAAAAACATGATTGAACACTCATTAGTTTCCCGAAAAGCTAAACAATAAGATGAGCGGTACCCAAGATTTGCAAATATTTGCATTTGATTAGACAAGTAGCAAAGATAATACTGCAAATCTCCTTAAAATGATTTTAACAATTAGAAAAGAAGATCAGCAAAGGCAAAGGAATCATATAAAGCTGAATGGCCCAGACTGGATTTATTGGCCAAAACCGAGAAATCGAATTGAACCGAACCGAACAAGTCAGGTTGATTTGGTTCAATTTCANAATTATAGGTGGAGTTATAAAGCCCACTAAATATAGTTATAAAATTTACATACATAGCACACAATTCTTATGCATTTAAATATGTCACAGCTAAACTTTCATATTTACACTCCTAGCACTCAAAACTTCAACATTAGCACTATTACCACTTTTTAAAAGTGAAATCCACCCTTTTTCATGCATAAGCACCAACGTGCTATTTGTGCAAATATGAAAGTTTACGTGTGAGATATGTAAATACATAGAAATTATGTGCTACTAATGTAAATTTCCCTTTATATTTTACTTATCCTGCTTTGATTACTTAGATTGTTATTTCTGATGGTCTCTGGTAACTACTACGACTTGGAAAAAAAAGGGGCATTACATACATACCACCTAATTCTTATATACTTACATATCTAACACCTAAACTTTACGTTTTTACATTCTAGCTCCATGGCACCGAAAATGTCTCAGGGCTCAAGTGATTCACCGAAGCGATGAAACCTTGAAAGCTGTTTTTCAAGTGTCAATAGCGGGACGTTCTTTCAATCGGGGAAGGTTTTTGGTGACAGAGTTGAGGTCTCGGCTCCCCCGACAAATCTCTCATATCACATAAAAAATAAGGTCATTTTAATTTTTAAAAAGTGAAATACACCTATGTAAAAATTGAAGTTTAGGTGTTAGATATGTAAATACATAGGAATTAAATGGTAAGAATGGTAGTAAATCTTCCAAAAAAGAANTGTAAAAATTGAAGTTTAGGTGTTAGATATGTAAATACATAAAAATTAAGTGGCAAGAATGGTTGTAAATCTTGCAAAAAAAGAGACGCTCAGAAACCTTTAAAGACTTGGCTATAACAGCCACATCATGCTTCTCATTAGCTTCCTTCTTATCATTAATGGTGAGTTCCTGCAACACAACAGAAAGAGACTTGGAATTAATTTCTGCANAACAGCCACATCATGCTTCTCATTAGCTTCCTTCTTATCATTAATGGTGAGTTCCTGCAACACAATAGAAAGCGGCTTGGAATTAATTTCTGGAAGAAGAATAAAATTGCAATTTTGATAATTTAAAAAACTTCTCATAAATGTCCAAACCTTAGGCNAATTTCTGCAAGAAGAATAAAATTGCACTTTTGACAATTTAAAAAACTTCTCATAAATGCCTGAACCTTAGGAGGGATAAATGCGGCCGCTCTCTTTCTCTTGTTTTCGGCAGTCATCTCCGCCTGCTTCACCTGTTTCTCTTGCCACTTCTTGGCAAATTTCTTTTTGTCGCTCAAGAAATACTCGCCACTCTCAAGTTGCAGGTCGATCTGTAACAAAATAGTTCAAGTATGTCATTTTAGTCCGAGAGTCTATACAAGTGCTAGAGGATGATTGTCAACAAATTGCTGCACTCTTGAATAGCAAATTAATAATAATNTTCTTTTTGTCGCTCAAGAAATACTCGCCGCTCTCAAGTTGCAGGTCGATCTGTAACAAAATAGTTCAAGTAAAAACTCTAATCATATTTATAATGTCATTTTAGTCCGAGAGTCTATACAAGTGCTAGAGGATGATTGTCAACAAATTGCTGCACTCTTGAATAGCAAATTAATAATAATAAAAAAAAAAGTTTAAATAGATTATGACGACTAAGTTTTAATAAAATTTCATAAATTATTTATTACAAATGAGCACAAAATTAGAAAAATGGATGCAAAAATAGCCTATTGGTTGGAAACATGCAATCTCATATATTTTAGCTAAGAATTTAAAACTTACTCGGGAGAAAAAAAAACATGATTGAACACTCATTAGTTTCCCGAAAAGCTAAATAATAAGATGAGCGGTACCCAAGATTTGCAAATATTTGCATTTGATCAGACAAGTAGCAAAGATAATACTGCAAATCTNAGTTTAAATAGATTATGACGACTAAGTTTTAATAAAATTTCATAAATTATTTATTACAAATGAGCACAAAATGATTGAACACCCATTAGTTTCCCGAAAAGCTAAAGAACAAGATGAGCGGTATCCCAAGATTTGCAAATAATTGCATTTGATTAGACAAGTAGCAAAGATAATACTGCAAATCTCCTTAAAATGATTTTAACAATTAGAAAAGAAGATCAACAAAGGCGAAGGAATCATATAAAGTTAAATGGCGCAGACTGGATTTATTGGCCAAAACCGAAAAATTGAATTGAACCGAACCAAACAAGTTAGGTTGATTTGGTTCAATTTCAAAAAAATATATCGATGTTTGGTTGAAACATTAATGTTCGGTTGATATGCGAGTGTGTATGTGCGCTTTAATGTAAAAATTGAAATTTAGGAGTTGATGATCCATGAAATTAAATTGTTATACATTTAAGATATATAAATTGTAACGTTTGTTCATAATAAAACTCTAACAAACAATTAAATTTTATCTTCTTCATAACCAAATAGTTTAAACTGGATTAAACTTTGGTTCGGCNGCAAATCTCTTAAAATGATTTTAACAATTAGAAAAGAAGATCAGCAAAGGCGAAGGAATCATATAAAGCTGAATGGCCCAGACTGGATATATTGGCCAAAACCGAGAAATCGAATTGAACCGAACCGAACAAGACAGGNTTGTATGTAAATATGAATATTTAGGAGTGAGCTATGCAAACATATATGAATTGTGTGCTATGTATGTAAATGACCCAAAAGAATATGCTAAGAAAATACCTGGACAAGAACATAGCACCCAGTTAAAATCTCAATGGCCTGAAGCATATGCATTAGTAAAATGAGAAATACAAATAGAACATTTAAGCTAAACAAATTGAATGAACAAAAATAAAATAAAATATGTTACGAACTATGGCAGCATTGAAACAAGTAGCACACCTTGAGTGTGGAAAGGTTAGGGCCTAATNATCTCAATGGCCTGAAGCATATGCATTAGTAAAATGAGAAATACAAATAGAACATTTAAGCTAAACAAATTGCATGAACATAAATAAAATATAATATGTTACGAACTATGGCAGCATTGAAAGAAGTGGCACACCTTGAGTGTGGAAAGGTTAGGGCCTAAAAGGCGCTCCCGTCGTCTGACAAATCGTTCCTATAAGGAAAAAGATTAAATGCAACTTTTTCTTTAATTACAAAACTATCTACCTTTTCAAGACCTAAAACACCCCATGCACCCTTCAGTAATATAATCAATCTATCTAAATATAATTAATAAAAATGTAATTAACTATGAAAACGTGTGCAAAACGAGCAACACTGTATACACTATAATAAAAAGGGACACCAATAAACATTTGTGTCATTATTGAATAAAAAGGTAATTAAATATGAAAGCTCGTGCAAAACAAGCAGCACTAAATATACTCTGATTCAAAGGGATCCCATTAAACACGTAACACATTTGAATTTTTATTGGCTAACTAAGAAATTATTCAAGGCTTGTTTGTCTTGATAAAATGGGAGTACAGTGCAAAAAAACANTAACACATTTGAATTTTTATTGGCTAACTAAGAAATTATTCAAGGCTTGTTTGTCTTGATAAAATGGGAGTAGAGTGCAAAAAAACATGCTGTGTAAAATAAATGTAAGGTGGATGTAATTGCTTCGAAGAAAACACTATAAATGAATGAANATAATCAATCTATCCAAATATAATTAATAAAAATGTAATTAAATATGAAAACGTGTGCAAAACGAGCAACACAGTGCAAAAAAACATGCTGTGTAAAATAAATGTAACGTGGATGTAATTGTTTCGAAGAAAACACTATAAATGAATGAGTTTGACATAAATAAATCATAAATTGCATAAATAAAAATATAATAATAAATTACAATAATAACATAACTTGCCATAATGATATAAAGACAAAAAATGACATCAGATGAATATCACATTTTTTTTCTGAATATCANTAATAACATAACTTGCCATAATCATATAAAGACAAAAAATGACATCAGATGAATATCACATTTTTTTCTGAAAATCGAATAAAAATGACATTTAATGAGTATTCTCAAAATCAAATAACAAATGATATTAAAGTTTGCCGATAAATATAAGCATCAATCAATAAAACCTAAATATTCTCTTTACAAAAGCCTAAACCTAAGCTGCAAATATCAGTCCACTGAACCAGATTGTCAGAAGTGAAAGAAAGGAGAGGACAAGCCGTAGTTGTTCTTCAGTTCAGGATGAAGTCACTCTTTACTTTAGAATGATTGTAAATCAAGAACTCTATTTATAATCATGTTGATGGCTTATTCTCAACAAAGAGATGAGATATCTCCATGTAAAATTAATTGAAGCTTTATAATTTTGAATTTTTTTATTGATTAAAGATTTTTCTTCAACAAAACATTATAATTTTAACATGGCGGAAAATTGAGAGATGTATAAGGCATTAGCCCCAATTTTACAAAAAATGGCTATCAAAATTTGAAGATTGATTTGTAATGCTATTGGATGTGAAAGAAAATAGAGTTTCTTCGATAAGGTTAATTTATTATTTTTAAATATAAAAAATAATTCATATATTTTATGCATTTTATTTTTTATAAATTCAAACAAATAAAATAATTTTGTTCGATCAAAAGCACTTAAATAACNTTCTTCGATAAGGTTAATTTATTATTTTTAAATATAAAAAATAATTCATATATTTTATGCATTTTATTTTTTTATAAATTCAAACAAATAAGATAATTTTGTTCGATCAAAAGCACTTAAATAATGTTCATGAAGTATGAACAGGTTGTAAAAGAAAATTTAATTTGAAATATGTTAATAATACAATTAGTTTGGATTCTATTGATACAAATTTTAAGTAGAAAATTGGAGAAATAGAGGATGTTGGTGGGCAACTATTTGTCAATAAAGATCCCGCTTAGAGATAAATTGAGAAGGCGTAACAAAAAGTTGAGAGAAGGTAAGCTATAAAGCTTAATAATATAAAAAAAAGGANTTCGATCAAAAGCACTTAAATAATGTTCATGAAGTATGACCAGTTTGTAAAAGAAAATTTAATTTGAAATATATTAATAATACAATTAGTTTGGATTCTATTGATACAAATTTTAAGTAGAAAATAGGAGAAATTGAGGATGTTGGTGGGCAACTATTTATCAATAAAGATCCCACTTAGAGATAAATTGAGAAGGCGTAACAAAAAGTTGAGAGAAGGTGAGCTATAAAGCTTAATAATATAAAAAAAGGGGGTTCATCCACAATGAAAATTAGTTCAACTCTATCTGAATGCACATCAATTGATCGAGTACAAAAAAAATGAGAATGACTCGCAAAAGGAACGAAAAGAAGAAGATGATGATTTTGAAGAAGAAAAAGTTCTACTTCTAGGAGAGAGAGAATATGTGAAAGAAAATATTGATGATGACAAATGAATTTGCATTAGTTTGCTTTATGAAACTTGATAATTTATTTAATTAAATTTAGCCTTTTTATGAATAACATCGTTTTTATGCTATCTTCAATTTTTAATTTCTTATAGAAACCTATCATTGTAATTTTAAACTTTAATAATTTATTAATTCCTATAATAATAGAAATAGATAAAAGTTTCAACTGCTGGTTCACCTTTGAGCTTTGTCAATAAGTTAGAAAATTACATGACATTTTTTTTCTATTTTATATCAAGGTTTAAGTAATCTAATAAATACTCCATATTTTATACTTTTCAATATAAGTATCATTATATTAATAATTTTATACAAGTTACGAGTGATTTAACTGATAAACGTATTGCTTCGCTTTACACATTCCGTATAGAAGAAAAAGATGCTTTGTTTGCAATGCATTTTATTGATGTCATTTTATGACAAATGATGAATAAATATTCTTTGATATGGAAAAAAAAAATTTAGATTCAAATTGCAAAGCATGAATACCACAATGGATTATGCCTCAATTCGATCTTCCCCATTTCACATTATTTTGATCCATCTGTTCATTTATTTTACAAATTCCTAGCAATGTAATATCTTTCTATTCAACTTATTTCTACATAAAGACGTTATCTTGATCCATAAAATACTGCCACACTGCTATCCAGCATTATAAAAACTTTCAATCCACTTGTACCTGCATATTGAGGTTGTCTGCCTCTCTAGATCATAGAAGTTCTAAGTAGTGTCCTCGCCTACTAACAACTTAAAATAGTAGGCAACCTACACTGCCCTTTTAATCAAGCCCAACTTATTTGTAGAAATTGAATTCAAGAGCTTCAATTTGCTCCATTTATTTGAGGTTGGTATGATTTATTTATTCTCTAAATTTATTTTAATAAACAATGTCACCCTCAATCATTTGAGACCAATGTATTAGATCCATTAATCATAAAAATTATTATTAGAAGATTTTATACCATTGCAAGTTCCTCTCTTTGCCAAATCAACGTGCAACTTTATTAGCAATACAAGCATGAAGAAAAAAAGTAATACTGAGGACTTCAACGTAAAAATGTCATAAATTCCAGCAAACATCAAATTTTGATTAAAATTTAAATTTACAAAGCAGTTAAGTTCATTTCAATGACTCCTCGCCATCCATGAAATCTGAATATGCATGCTCATCAAGAGGCCTTTAATATCAAGACAATATAAACTCATCAAATTTGTTGATTATAAGATTTTAGTAGTATAGTGAAGTTTCTAACGGGCCTGTCAAAATAATTGTGATTTTTATGCATACAAAAATGAAATTGAAAATACCATTTAGAAACAAATCAAATTTTCACAATGGTTATATAAAAAAATATTTGCATTCTATAAGAAGACAAATAAAGTACCTTGTTCCTTACAAGGTTTCCAATCTTAATGACGTCACAGTTCATTTCATCGTTCAGTATTTTAATGGCCTGCAATAATAGAATTTTGGTTTTAACACCAATGAGCATAAATAAATTTTAAAAAGATTAGCATACAATACCAAAATAACCATAAAATCCCAAGCAAGAAAAATTTCGAGCAATGGACTAAGAAAATATATACAAACTTCAAAAAAAATACAAATTTAAAATACCTGGGGTGCAGGAACACTTCGTGATAAAAGCTTGAGAAGATCCCTAGCTTTGACAATAATGTATGGATCCCTGGTCTTCCGAGTTGTTGATACAGTCATCGAACCCTCAACCTGAAGAAAACAATTTCAAATTGGAACGTTAAATAACAAAAGTTGTATAACATTAAGAAATTAGGATCCTAGTATTACATATGTTGTGCATAAGAAACATTACTTCAAATAAATTTTAAATAAATTAAATTGAAGGCAATAAAACTAGATTAAAACGTCAAAATGAACTGCAAAAATTGGAAACTCTATATAGAAGAAACAACAATAAACCTTCAATTAAAACTGAGCCAACTTACCAAATTGAGCTCACACGCAATGTCATACTCTTTCAAAGCACGTTTAACAATGGGCCATGCCTCTTGCAAGTATTTCTCTGAAAAAAGTAACTTAAATATAATCTTAGATATAAAATTGACAAAGCCAAAGTTGTTATAACAGTAGCAGAGTAGCCTGACATAATAAAGAATGTGATGTAAAACAGTAAATTAGATTCACGGAATTGAACTAAAGTTTTAATACAAGAAAGTTCTACCCTAGTGATTAGTAAGTGGAATAAATTAACAGCTAAAAATCCTTCAAAACACGAAACAAACCATGTAAAGTGCTGTGTAGATTAGCAGAGTTGCAAGCTAAGGATAGATCAGCAAAAGACACTTGAGACATGAAAGAAATTCTAAAATGTGGACTATAGTCCACTATAGAACACTCCACTTAAACTTAAAAGAACAAGAAATTGAAAAAAACTATGTTGTGGTCAAACAATTTCTTTTCGCAGAGCGAAAGATTATAGCATACAATACTCTATGGACTAATAGAGCCAAAATTTATTCAGTAAAATGTAGAGCTATCNTTCTAAAATGTGGACTAAAGTCCACTATAGAACACTCCACTTAAACTTAAAAGAACAAGAAATTGAAAAAAAACTATGTTGTGGTCAAACAATTTCTTTTCGCAGAGCGAAAGATTATAGCATACAATACTCTACGGACTAATACAGCCAAAATTTATTCAGTAAAATGTAGAGCTATTAATAAATCTTATTAACAACTCATTATGAGCAATATAAACAAGAGCAAGCCCCCATCAGTTTTACTCATTGCATCACATAGCTTAAAAGATGCAAGAAGAACTTGCAAAAAAATCAAAACACACTTTTACAGGTTGATGGAAAAGGGGCATTTACCATACACACCACCCAATTCTGACGTATTTACAAATCAAACACCTAAACTTTACTTTTTACATTCATACCACANAACTCATTATGAGCAATATAAACAAGAGCAAGCCCCCATCAGTTTTACTCATTGCATCACATAGCTTAAAAGTTGCAAGAAGAACTTGCAAAAAAATCAAAACACGCTTTTACAGGTTAATGGAAGAGGGGCATTTACATACACACCACCCAATTCTGACGTATTTACAAATCAAACACCTAAACTTTACTTTTTACATTCATACCACAAAAATCCTTCATATCACATCAAAAATACCACTATTTTAACTTTAAAAAGTGAAATACAGCATTTCAAGCATAAACAAGGTAGCATAGATTTAAAAATTGAAGTTTAAGTGCACACAAGTAAATATATAAGAATTGAATGGTGTGAATGTGAATCCCCCCAGTGGAGAAATAATGGTGACCCTACTAATAGCATTCCATGCTGTAACATGAGATAGCTATAATCCTTTTAGATAACAAAAAAGCAAATCAACATGGTTAGGGAAAAGATGAAAATTAAAGATGAAGGGGCTGCAAGTTAAATCCAGATAAATTAAATCCAAGGGGAGTTAAATCATGAAAACTATTTGGCCAATCTGAAAAAAAAAAAATCCTGAAAAGCTATCTGACATTCTTTTCAGGATACAGAATTTAGATGAATATGAAATTTAACCAGTAACCTGCTTTATCATGGATCATTAATTTACTCTAATTAGTTCAACTAATCACTCTATCACTTGAGCATTGCAATTTGGTTTGATTATTCTCCTATCAATTATTAACAAATAATCAATCATTTATCTATAAAAATCTCAATTAGTTTATCACTCATTGCATTGATTAATGCTAAAATAATAATAATTAAATGGATAATTACCCTAATTGCATTAACCATCTCCTCGCTTCCTTCTTCCACTTCTGTCATTTCCATCGAGCCAATCACTTGTCATCTCGTCTCTTGCCCACTCACTCTATTTGTCCACTTCGAGAATCTTAAAATGCAACTAACACAATCATTTATCTTAAAAAACTCAAGCATCTGTATATGAAAATCTATACAAATAATTAATCATTTATCTATCAATTATTAACAAATAATCAATCATTTATGTATAAAAATCTCAATCAATCTATCACTCAATGCATTGATTAATGATATAATGATAATAATGACCCTAATTGCATTAAACATTTCCTCACTTCCTCTTTCCACTTCTTTCATTTCCCTCTAATCAACTGCTCGTTATCTCATCTTTCGCTCTCGCTCACGCTCTGTGTCCCTCTCGAGAAAATTAAGATGCAACTAACACTACCCAATTCTTTATTTTGCTGCCTACTTGCTTTTTTATCATATTCAAAGTTTCTTTAATCCACATCATAAGAGAGACTTAGCATTCCCTTATTTTCCTTGAAAATTGATTTGTATCAAACATGCATGATATTTCTATTTTATTTTTATGTGTTATTTTATATATTTTCATGATATTTGTAATTATATATGCAGTGAACATGTGATTAGCCAACTTGGGGAGCAAAATGTAACCGACACTCAGGCATCAATTATGGGCAACCGGGCACTCGGAACCAGAGAACAAGATGCTTACGAGCTTGGAATTAGATGATCAAGAGCCTAAGCACCCGAAACAAGAGAAGCATGCACTTTGGCACCAGTTTTGGGCATTCGGATCCCAAGACTGGAGCGTCATTTCTGGGCACCATATGCGCAAGTTCACACACTCCCATACACGTCATTTCGCATCAAAGGGGCTAAAAATTGTCTCATACGAACCACAGAGGAAGGAGGAGAGGATTGAAGACCAACTACAAAGAGGAGTACTCGAGAGCAGTAGGAGCATTTCAAATGAGGAACACGAAGAAGTGTTGTCGGTGTGAGCAAGTATTCTCCTAAGTGAGAACAAGTGTAAGTGTAAGTGTGTATCCATTTATGTACTCAAAATGGTGTAAAACTCAGGGATTCCATTGTAATTTCTTGTCAATCAGTGAAGAACAATAGTGAGATCATCTAACTTTTTAAAACTTTGATTTTGGAATGAAATTTAGATTGTGTTCGACCAGGATGAGTATGACATAAACTTCTCCCTCCTTTGAATAGGATTACATGCAATTGGTGAAGTCTTTGTTATGTGATTGCATGTAATTTATTTATAAGTTGATTGTTTAACATTCAACCTGTACTTTTCTCATAAATTGACCATTTAGGTTATTAAAAGGTATTGTGATTTAATACTACGAAAGACTAATGAAACAATTAGGTTAACATGCACCACTCTAGAAGAATAGAAATATTGTTGTTAAGGTAGTGCAATCGTGTAATATTGTTGTTAAGGTGGTGTAATCGTGTAGAAAAAACACTGAGATTTTTGCATGATTGTGGGGCTAAGTGTAATATAAAACCCCATTTTTTCTAATGACCACCAAATGAAGCTAAGAAAAACTGTTCCTAATTGTCAACATCATTAGAGCCACATGGATATGGCTAAATTGCTAGTTACAATTCATGGGAGATTTTCTCACTTGATTAAAAACCTAAAACCTAAATAATAGGTTTCAACTCCTTACAAAAATTAGGTTAGTCACTTTCGAGAATTCACGCAACCTTAATTCTTTAAGTTAGACTTAAGATAAGTATATTGTAACTTCTCCAAATTTAAAAATAAAACAGCTTCCACGAACTCTAAGTTATTTTGTGGTTGAAAATTCACGCACATATAATTATGTGGTTGTTGGTGCTTCAATATGCATGATATTTCTAAGTTATTTTTATACTATTTGTGTCTTTTTTATATTTTTACATGATATTTGTGTTTGTATATGCAGTGTAGAGGCGATTATACGACTTTGAGAGCAAAAGAAATCAAAACGAGTTGAACCGACACCCAAGCATCAAGTCTAAGCGCCCGGAACTAGAGAAACAGACACCTAGGTGCCAGTTCTAAGCGCCCAAGCGCCGGTTCGAGAGCCCAAACTCCCATAAGAGCGGGATTTCTATTTGGACACCTCCATTCGCATTGTTTCGTGCAAAGGGGTTAAAAATTGCCTAATACAAACCACAGAGGAAGGAGAGGGCCGAAGAACAATGACAGGGAGAAAGAGAAAACTTGGGAACAATTGGAACATTTCAAAGAAGGAATCTAGAGAAGTGTTGTGAGTGTGGCGAGTGTAATCCTAAGTGAGAAAAAACTTGGGAACAGTCGGAACATTTCAAAGAAGGAATCCAGAGAAGTGTTGTGAGTGTGGCGAGTGTAATCCTAAGTGAGAAGTTTAAGTGTGCGTTTGTATTCAATTAAGTACTCAAAATAATGTAAAACTCAGGGATTTCATCGCAATTTCATGTGAATCAATGGAGAACATTAGTGAGATCGTTCTAACTATGTTATAACTTTGATTTTGCAATGAAATTTATGTTGTGTTCAACCTTAATGAATATGATTTAAACTTCTCTATTCCTTTAAATGAATTATATGCAATTGGTGAAATCTTTGTTATGTGATTGTGTGTAATTTATTTATAAGTTAATAGTTTAACATTCTGCTTATAATTTACTATAAACTGACCACTTGGGTTGTTAAATTAGGTTGCGATCTAGTTACACGGGAGCTAGCTAGTGAAGCAATTAGGTTAACCTAAACTGCTCTATGAGAATAAAAAATATTGTTATTAGATGATGTAATCGTGTAGGAAAATTTATAAATACGAGGATTTTTGCATGTTGAGTAGACTAATTGTAATATGAAACACCCTCCATCATTCAATTTTTACATACATAACACCTAAACTTCAAGTTTTACATACATGTCACCTAACCTATGCATGAAATAGTGCATCTCAAAATTTTGAAAGTAAAAAGGGTGATTACTTTGTGTAGTAAGAAAGATTTCGGTGGTATAATGTAAAAAAGTAAGGTTTAGGTGTAAGATATGTAAATACATACAAAAGATTTAATGACTTTAAAAAAATTAGTTGGCAAGATTAAAGTTAAAATTTGCTGGAAACTAGCTGCCAAACAGACCGAGAAAGAGTGTTACCAACGAACTAAATGAGCAACGAACTAAATGATATCGAAAATACCAACCCATTAACGACCACTGCAATTAAACGATAGACAGCAGAGAGCACAAAATCACACTAGGAAAAACAAAATACAACTTTTTTTCTCTCAATAACAAAAGATGAGTATAGCATTCTACCTCTGTACTGAGGGAAGAGCGTTGAGAAAGAACTAACTTCAAGCATCCCAGTCTCATTCCACGATGGATCAAACTTCTCAACCTTCCAGTGATCGATATTAGGGTCCTCATCCCACGGCTTCGGCTTGTCGTGCTTTCCCTTGTGTTTCTTCCCCTTCTTCTCTGCCTCAAGTCCATCGCCGCCGCCTTCCATTGCAGTACAAAAGTGGTGTTTTTTGAATCAAGAGCCTAAATGGCAGCAGATTAGATTTAAGCTGTTTGGTAACCGGTTTTAAGCAGGATTTAAGCTAAATCCTGTCAAACAGTAACAAGCGCCTCCGTAAATCCCAAAAAACCGATTAANGTGTTTCTTCCCCTTCTTCTCTGCCTCAAGTCCATCGCCGCCGCCTTCCATTGCAGTACAAAAGTGGTGTTTTTGGAATCAAGGGCCTAAATGGCAACAGATTAGATTTAAGCTGTTTGGTAACCGGTTTTAAGCAGGATTTAAGCTAAATCCTGTCAAACAGTAACAAGCGCCTCCGTAAGTTCCAAAAAACCGATTCGTGATAAATCCTGTTAATCGGTGGATTTAGTAAATCCGCGACAAGCGGAGGGGAAGCGTGGCGGGAACAAGCTTACCTTCGTCAATGCTTTCTGGTGGGAGCGGAGAGGAATGATGAGAAAGATGGGGTGTTTCGGTGGTCTCTGTAAGCCGCAATCTCGTCGTTGCCTTCACAGCTAGCTCTCGTGGCGCCTGTATCACGAAGGCGATGGTTTCGAGCGAAACCGGGAGAGGGGGAGGAGGAAGGCGAGGGTTTCGGGCAAGAGCGGAGGAGTGGGGATGGGCATGTGGTTTTAATTTATTTTTATTTAAATTAATTTAATTGACTAATAATTAATAATTGATATTTAATGCATATTTTATGAAATTAATTGTAATTAGATAAATTTAAATGTTATTTTTAGTTGTTAATTAAATAATATAAATATATTTAAAATAAAATTTATTGAATAAAAAATTAAGAATTCTTAAATTATACAAATAATAATTAATTAAAGTTAATTTATTGCTTAATAGGTAATTATTTTACAAAAAATTATTAATTATTAATTGATTTAAATAATTATTAATTAATGTAAATATACCTTTTCGACTTTAAGGCTTTGGTACTGGTTTATATTTTTTCTTATTTAATTTTTATATTTAGATATTTACTTGAATAAATCTTGTTAAATCTTTCTACGACTATCAAACAGTTTCTCAGGATTCACTAAAACTTATTTATGATAAAACCTACTTGCAACCAAACATCCACTTATGTTAGTAGGATTTAGTAAATCCTATAAATCTCAAATTTAATAAATCCTGAAAGAGCTAAATCTTAAAAAATATTTGACAACGAATCTAATAAATTCAATTAAAACACGTGAAATAGCTTGNATCCACTTATGTTAGTAGGATTTAGTAAATCCTATAAATCTCAAATTTAATAAATCCTGAAAGAGCTAAATCCTAAAAAATATTTGACAACGAATCTAATAAATTCAATTAAAACACGTGAAATAGCTTGATAAATTATGTGAGAATTAAAAAGTTTATTATGTTTGTTATAATAAAAAATTATTACTACAATTTGATTATTATATTATTATGATAAAAATCAATTATTTAATTTAATTCAATTTAATATAAATTTTACTAATATTAACTGCACTGTTATTTATGCTCGTTGTACCAAAAATGGGTGGCTCCCTCTATGTAATCACGTTTAATCCCTATTCTTATTTATGGAGGGCCTTTAGTGTGTTAGGGTGACTTCAATGTCATCACTAATGCCTCTGAAATGCTTGGGGGTGCCTCCTAATGTCAATGCCATGAAATATTTTAATGAGACTACTTTGNATAAATTATGTGAGAATTAAAAAGTTTATTATGTTTGTTATAATAAAAAATTATTACTACAATTTGATTATTTTGTTATTATGATAAAAATTGATTAATTAATTTAATTCAATTTAATATAAATTTTACCAATATTTAACGCACTGTCATTTATGCTTGTTGTACCAAGAATGGGTGGCTCCCTCTATGTAATCACGTTTAATCCCTATTCTTATTTATGAAGGGCCCTTAGTGTGTTGGGGGTGACTTCAATGTCACTAATGCCTCTGAAATGCTTGGGGGTGCCTCCAAATGTCAATGCCACGAAAGATTTTAATGAGACTACTTTAGATTGTAGGTTATCTAATATAGGTTTTATAGACCCTCCTTTCACTTGGTCGAATAAAGTGATATGCCAAGGATTAGATCGCTTTCTGATCAACACAAAATGATTTTCATTTTTGCCCTCGATATTGGTTTAAAATCTTAGTAGAACTCACTCTGATGATGTTCCCCTTCTTATATCTATAAAAAATAATCTAACTTCGGTCACTCCTTCAGGTTCCAAAACATGTGGATCAAACCCTCGTATTTTTTTTATATTGTCACCATCAACTGAAATGCTCATCTTTTTCCTAATAATAATATGAAGGGGACGAATAAACTTTATNGTTTTATAGACCCTCCTTTCACTTGGTCGAATAAAGTGATATGCCAAGGATTAGATCGCTTTCTGTTCAACATTGAATGATTTTCATTTTTGCCCTCGACATTGGTTTAAAATCTTAGTAGAACTCACTCTGATGATGTTCCCCTTCTTATATCTATAAAAAATAATCTAACTTCGGTCACTCCTTCAGGTTCCAAAACATGTGGATCAAACCCTCGTATTTTTTTTATATTGTCACCATCAACTGGAATGCTCCTCTTTTTCCTAATAATAATATCAAGGGGACGAATAAACTTGACTTAAAAGGCTTCAAATGGCTCTTAAATAATAATATTTTAAAAATCTCTTCTTTAACATAAAAGAAGTTGAAGTCAAAGTAATTAATTTGGAAACTGAATGCCAAGCAAAAGAAAATTTAATTCAAACCTAAATTAACTTAATGCTTTGATCCACTTGAGCTCTCTTCAAGGNTCTCTTCTTTAACATAAAAGAAGTTGAAGTAAAAGTAATTAATTTGGAAACTGAATGCCAAGCAAAAGAAAAGTTAATTCAAACCTAATTTAACTTAATGCTTTGATCCACTTGAGCTCTCTTCAAGATATGGAGGAAACATTCTAGAAACAAAAAGCTAATTGTAACTTTTTGAAAGCTGAACATAAAAATAACAAATATTTTCATTCTCTCATTNCATTCTAGAAACAAAAAGCTAATTGTAACTTTTTGAAAGTTGAACATAAAAATAACAAATATTTTCATTCTCTCTTTAAAAAAAAAAAGAGCTTCCAATGTTATACTCAAAATTAAGAATTATGAAGATAATAGTTGATTGAAGAGGATAGTGAATTAGCTTCTCTTGTCATTGATTACTTCTCCTCTTTCCTTTGGAAGGAAGGTGTCCATGCCCCTATACTTGAATCTCATAGTAGCACTCCTATTATATCGACAAAAGATAATTTCTCCATCTAGAATCCANATAGTGAATTAGCTTCTCTTGTCATTGATTACTTCTCCTCTTTCCTTTGGAAGGAAGGTGTCCATGCCCCTACACTTGAATCTCATAGTAGCACTCCTATTATATCGACAAAAGATAATTTCTCCTTCTGGAATCCCNCATTCTAGAAACAAAAAGCTAATTGTAACTTTTTGAAAGTTGAACATAAAAATAACAAATATTTTCATTCTCCCGTTTAAAAAAAAAAAAAAGAGCTTCCAATGTTATACTCAAAATTAAGAATTATGAAGAAAATAGTTGATTGAGGAGGATACTGAATTAGCTTCTCTTTTCATTGATTACTTCTCCTCTTTCCTTTGGAAGGAAGGCGCCCATGCCCCTATACCTGAATCTCATAGTAGCACTCCTATTATATCGACAAAAGATAATTTCTCCATCTGGAATCCCTTTGAGGAAGATGAAATTAAGAACTATATTTTCTCTATGAATGCAAATTCTGTTGTTGGCCCTGATGGTTAAGTGTTAAATTTTTCCATAAATATTGGACTATCATTAAGGCTAACCTGTTAGATGTTGTTTTGGAGGTTTTTTAAACCTTTACCAAATTCTTATTCTGTCACTTCCTTTGTCATAATCCCTAAAATCGCTGACCCAAATTTAAAATAAGCTCAATTTAATCAATATCTTAAATAAATCAATTTAGAATTTTAATTTAACTCATATCCAAAATTTTAATGTAAAAGCCTACACACANGATGAAATTAAGAACTATATTTTCTCTATGAATGCAAATTCTGTTGTTGGCCCTGATGGCTAAGCTGTTAAATTTTTACATAAATGTTGGACTATCATTAAGGCTGACTTGTTAGATGTTGTTTTGGAGGTTTTTTTAAACCTTTACCAAATTCTTTTTCTGTCACTTACTTTGCCCTAATCCCTAAAATCTCTAACCCAAAACAATAAAGCAATCTTCAAACCTATCAATANGATGAAATTAAGAACTATATTTTCTCTATGAATGCAAATTCTGTTGTTGGCCCTGATGGCTAAGCTGTTAAAGTTTTCCATAAATGTTAGACTATCATTAAGGCTAACTTGTTAGATGTTGTTTTGGAGGTTTTTTTAACCTTCACCAAATTCTTTTTATGTCACTTCCTATGTCCTAATCCCTAAAATCTCTAACCCAGAACAATAAAGCAATCTTCAAACCTATCAATCTATACTCGGTGTTTAATAAAATCATCTCTAAGCTTCTATCTTCCAAATTTGTCATCTTGCTCCTCAATATCATCTCTCCAAATCAAATTGGCTTTGTGAAAGATAGATATGTTAATGAAAATAATTTGTTGGCTAAGGAGCTCGTGAATGATCTTGACTAAAAATATAAATGGCACAATTTAATTCTTGAATTAGATATATCTAAAGCTTATAATAACCTAAATTGAGGCTTTCTTCAACAAATTCTCAATCCCTTTGGATTTGAATAAGGTGGTTAACATTTTCTCTAATTGCTTAAATGACAACAACTTCTTTATAATTAGTATTGGAAAACCTAAGGGCTTATTTAAATCTCTTAATGACATTTGACAAGGAGAGCCATTATCTCCAAGTATGTTTGTCATAGCCATGGAATTCCTATCTCGTGATCNGCGATTTGAGATCAATAACGATGACGGTAATGTTGTCTTTGCTTCCTTTCTGTAAGGCAAGCTTCGAGAGGTAATCTGCAGCGGATTGGGCAGCGGGGTCTGGGCCGAATCCTCGCTGAGAAGGATCTGAAACTGCGTTCTTTTTGTGCCAGAGGAGAAGTCGCCGGCGAGCGGCCTCACAGGCCTCTTCATTCGACATGACGTCCCATAAGCCGTCACTGGCGAGGATGAGACATTCGTCCTCCTTGGTTCTGGAAATGATCCTGACTTCTGGTTCTGGGATAATCCATGGCTTCAGATATCTATCGCCTGTGCGGAGCACAGAAGAGTTTGTCATTATCAACATCAATACATACCCACTCAATTCCCTATCTATTTACATATCTAACACAACTAAACTTATATTTTCACATACATATCACCTTAAGCATAAAAATGTGTATTTCACTTTTAAAAGTTAAAAAGATAGAGTTTTTGATGTGATATGAAAGATTTGTATGGTATATATGCAAAAAGTAAAATTTAAAGTGTACATTTCCCAAACTAAAAATAAGTAAATTTGAGCCTTCTACAGACTGATACCATTTGTTGAAATGGTTATGCAGAAGAACCGATGCTGTGAAAATGTGGGTAGAATTGTAATATAAATTGCAAAAACATTCGCAACTACTCCGACAAATATGTTCCCCTCCTAATCTATAAAAATATATATATTTACATATCTAACACCTACTTTTTTATTTTTTACATTTATATCACTCGAGTATTTCATATCACACACAAAAAAAATCACTAATTAGACTTTTAAAATTTAAAATACGCCTATTCATGCAGAGGTAATGTGGCATATATGTAAAAATTGAAGTTTAGATGTTAGATATGTATATACATAAGAATTCAGTGGTATATATGTAAATCTTCCACACACAAAAAAATTGCGTCGACTTAATAATGTAGTAAAAATACTCATCGCATGAGATTACACTAAGAAATAACACGAGTTCGAATCTTTCGGTATGAGTTATAGAGATCCTTATGAAATATATGGAATGCAACAAACAAATTTACATAATAGTGCAAAAAACAAAAGAAATATTGCATTAAATTATGCTATTTAACAATCATCATGAAAAGGTCAAAATTATAAACAATTTATGATATTTTAAGCCAAATATTAAGAAGAAGAAGAAAATATCATTAACCAATAAGCAATAAAGCAAAATGATGTTAACTCATCATTGAACTAGTCTTATTAAACCAAGTCAACTCTAAATTGAATATAACTATATGCATTTATACATAAATACATGTGAAGATGTATGCACATATTAGTATTATACACCAAGGGACATTTACATACATAGCACCCAATTCTTATATATTAACATATCAAACACCAAAACTTTGTTCTTTTACATTTATACCACACAAATCTTTCAACTCGCATCAAAAGTACCAATATTTAACTTTAAAAAAAATGAAATACACCTTCTCATACATAGTTAAGATGGCATATATGTAAGATATGAGCTTTACATGGTAGATATGTAAATGCATAAGAACTGAGTGGTATGCATGTAAATCTTCCTAACAAAAAATATGGCTGGAAGATTGAAAATCAATTCACTTTTTGGTATGAACCAAAGTAAAGTCTAGTTCAATCTTAGAGAGGAGCCTACTTAGATGGAGATCAATCAACCATGAACCAAACTTAAATCTCATGTTGGGTTGGGTTGACTCAGCATAAAACAATAAGACTTTCTTCTCAAATTTGCATACATACCATTTAGTTCATATTGTATTTACATGTCTAACACCTACATTTTGATTTTTACATATATGCCACCTTACCAATGCATGAAAATGAGTATTTCACTTTTAAAAAGTTAAAATAGCGGCATTTATTATGTGATATGAAAGACTTGGTGGAATAAATGTTAAAAAAAAGAGAGTATAATGAAATACCAAGGACTTGGATGTATAAGTTCTATTACTGCACTCGCATTACGAAAAAAAAAAAACGTAAAAGCTATTTCTATGCCTTGAACCCATGACTTGCATCATATAGGCCATCAAACTAAGGCCGCCGTCAACCTTCGTGACACAATAAAGCGTAAAAAAACGTGTAAGACGGCTAATGAATAGCCAAACACAATTTCCTAACGCAAAACAAATTGGGGCATTTTGCAGGCATACCACACAATTCTTATGTATTAACATATCTAACGCAAACATACATATTTACATGCATATCACTCAAATATGTAACATCACATAAAAAAATACCACCATCACTATCTTTTTAAAAGTGAAATGCACCTTTTTTATGCACGGATTTATGACACCAAGGTGCTTCGTGTAAATATCAAACTTTGGGTGTTAGATAAGTAAATACATAAGAATTGTGTGGTATGCATGTAAATTTCCCAAACAAATAAAGCAAACAAACCGGTACAAGGATTTGAAGCAAAAAAAGACAGCTAAGAGAACCAAGGCAGTCCATCGAACGAAATATTCAATATATATAGAAATTTACTTCCACGTAAAAAAAAATTCTTTTCCATACGAATAAAACATCAAATGGGAAAAACGTCGACTTTTGAGAAAATACAGTTCGAAGAACTAAAAATGTTCATGAAAGCGAATCCAGAGCATGGCATAAATGCTGCAACGAAAAGAAAGTCTTCAGACAAACTTAAAGATGTAAGAAGGCGACAAGGAGAAAAATAAAGGAGAAATTTGTGAAGTGTGAGCCTCAACCACTTGTGTTGGAAAGTATATCATAAAATGTGCATAAATACTTATCTAAAAAAGCAAAATATATTCAACCAAAGCATTTCAGAATAGCCAAGAAAGCTGAAATGATGTAAAACATAAAAGCCCCTAATAAATAAAGAAATGACAAATCTGACATGTTTAACAACTTAACATTCATATTTACATGCATGCCCCCCATACCTCTAAAATCATGTCAAAAATATCACCATAAGTACATTTCTAAAAGTGAATACATCTTTTTCATTCATAGGTTTATGACAGCAAGGTGTTATAAGAGTAAATATAAAACTTTGGGCATTAGTTATGTAAATAAATAAGAATTATATGGTAAGTATATAAATTTCCCAAAAGAATATTGACATTTTTACCACAAAGTTTGTCCTAAACAACTTATCTATACTCAATATAATTCGTCTCCATAGACTTCTCAGATCTATGGTTTCTTACGCGACACTTAATTTGTTCAACATCTTTGACACACCTGGGGTTGTTGAACATAAGCAAAAATTGCATGCCAATAAAAAAATTATCTTGCTTCATAAACATAAAGTAATCTAAGTTATAATGCTAACTGAAATTTTTGTGAATTTCATGAAAGAGATTACGGTTTCATGAGTTCACTATTTAAATCATGGGAAATTTACATGTGTATGACACAATTCTTATGTATTTACATATCTCATGCCTAAACTTTCATATTTATATACACGTCACTTTGTTGCTTTAAATCAACGTATGTAAAGGTGTATTTCAATTTTGAATAAGTAATAATAGTGCTATTTTTTTTACGTGACAATAAAGATTTGAGTGCTATCTGTGTAAATAGTTTAGGAATGAGATATGCAAATACATAAGAATTGTGTGCTATGTATGCTAATGTATTTGCTTGTATTTACACATTATTTGAATTATTTCATTATATACCCAGGAGTTTGTTCAACATGCATAAATTGCCTGCCTATATAATAAATCATCTTGCTTCAAAAATTGAAAATAAGATGAGCTACCATCTAATGCTAGTTTAGGGCATTTACATGAATAGCACACACTTTTAATGTTGTTATATGTCTAACACCTAAACTTTGTTTTTTTTTTTACATTTATACCACCCAAATCTTTCATATCATATAAAAAATGCCACTATTTTTAACTTCTAAATAATGAAATGCACCTTCCCATGCACAGGTGAGGTGGAACATTTGTAAAAATTGAACTTTAGGTGTTAGGTATTTAAATACATAAGAATTAAGTGGAATGTATGTAAATGCCACTTAAAAAGATGGTGATGGTCCTTTTTCATGCAATGTTAAAGATTTAAGTGATATGCATGTAAATATGAGAGTTTAGGTGTTAGATATGTAAATACATAAGAATTATGTGGTTTGTATGTAAATGCCCCTTATCGATTAAAGCACCAATCTTGTAAAGCACTTCTTCGCGAGAGGAAATGACTGAGCAAATCAACAATATAAAGCATCATATCATTCTTACTTAGCAAATCACTATAATTGCTAATAGAATATTACTTAAATTAGTTTCATTCTATAATAAAAAGGGTTTTGCCATTTTATCGAATTATTTCTTCATGATGATGTTGGCTATTGGTTAACATGAAAAACTAAAGAAAGATTTACATACATATCACTCAATTCATATGCATTTACATGTCTAACACCTAAACTTCAATATTTACATAACACCTTACTTATGCATGAAAAGATGTATTTCACTTTTAAAAGTTAAAATGATAGTATTTTTGATGTGATATGAAAGATTTAGGTAGTACAAACGTAATGAGCAATTTTTTTATGTACGATATGTAAATATGTGAGCAAGATGGTTGCCCAGTTGTTGGGCATTTCCTCCCACACCGAGACGTCCCATGCTGAAATGATAACCAGCTCCAAAAATAAAAAAAACATATGTAAATACATAGAAATTGGGTGGTATGTATGTAAACGTCCCAAAAACTAAAATTTCTCATTCTTAATTTTCTACCTTCCTTCACTCACACTCTCTCTGTGTGGGTTCAGAATCCTGACTCAATGTCCCAACTAACATAAAAAGAGCTCATTATAGTAATTATAAATTAACCATAAAAAAAATTACCAATGCTATTTCAGGGCGCCTCAACGACAAACAAGATAGCACATTAACAGAAATGACACAAAAATAAAATAAGGTCATACTTGCAAATATGTACTAAAAATTTAACAAACAAAATATTAAAAAATAAACACTCAAACAAAGGCCAAAAATACTTTATACAACAAAGCCTTCATTTTTCCACATTCAACCAACACAAAATAGGTGGGAGCATCATATAACAGCAGCTAATTACAAAAATAAATTTATTAATATACCAAGGGTGGATCATGAAAATTATTTTAAGTTTGAAAAAGAGAAATAAACCTTTTCATGCATAGGTAAGTTAGTGTATATGTAAATTGAATCTTAAGTGTTAGATACGTAAATACATTGAAATTGAGTGGCATGTATGTAAATCTTACTATTTATTATGGACAAGCAGGCTGAAGAGAAATTAAGAATTACAATACATGTCTCTCACAGTTTTTCTAAGTAATTTGAGTTGAATTCTCTTTCCATAAAATTTGCCTTCTACTCTCTACACTTTCTCGTTCACTTAGCCTATCCACAATGAAAATTTGCTTTGGATAAGGTGCAACATGCAAAGTTTTGGTTGCCGCATAATACTTCTCATAACACAGTCAAAACTTATCACAACAAAGTCAAAACTTTTCATAACAGAGTCAAATCTTATCATAACAGAGTCAAAACTTATCCACCACTCAACAAAGGTGAATGGAGGAGAAGGATTCATAAATCTGGCATAAATGATTAATAAAAAAACTTCTTATTTCTGCATCACCATGTAATTAAAAAAATATAGGTAGGACCAACTATCATCATTTTGGTCAAACCAATCATTGTCAAACTTAATAACACAATTAATCCCATAGATAAGGCTATTGATGTATGCATAGTGTATGTGACAATTCCCACGTCTCGAAGAAAATAATATTAAAATTTAGAAATTTCAAATCCTTAAAATTATGTAGCAATATATAAGAGCATGCAGTATTAGGCATTTTCACTTCGGACCAACGCCGATGCATTTCAAAGAAAACAATGTAAAAAACATTGACATTTCAAACTCTTGAAAATATATAGAAAAAGGGGTATTATGATGTATTGATTTCATCATATTAGTTGAGGCAAAAAATAAAAAAACATATTACAATTAATGGCACAAGTCACTTGAACTATTACTAATTAATACAAGGAAGAATTGAAAATATACTAGAGGATGGATAAAAGGTCTGAAAAACATAAGCAATTGATTGTAAAATGAACTAATACACATTGATTGATGATAAAGCATCAATCTTCAACTAACAATGTGATTTCTTTACTTTAGTAGGGAATTTTGGTTTTGGAAAGAGCGTGTGATTACCTCTGGTGTATAACTACATGTAAACTAATAATTACATTATATTAGATGTTCTTTTAACAATACATTTGAAGGCGCAAGCGAATTCCAATATTTTTTGCATTGAAAAATTAAGAGTGCTAGAGGAACCATGGTATTAAACAACATGACCAATTAATTGCAGGAAGAACTAAGACACATTGCTTGATGAAAAAAAAAATAAATTTCATCCAACAAGTTGATTTCTTCAATTTATTTAGAGAGCTTTGGTTTTAAAATATTGTATGAATGCTTCAAGTGGACTAGATACATACAAAATAATAATTACATTGCGTTGGAAGCTCCTTGATGGTCAAAATTTAAAGAGAATTGGGGACATTCTAAAAGAGTTAATAAGTGTGATGGTTGATAATAGAAAAAAACTAATGTCAAACAAATCATATTCATATCACACGTGATGCTAAAACAAAGAAAACAAGTCTAATACCATAAAAAGAAGAATGCAAAATGTCTAAACATTAAGCCTAGTAGAAAAAAGTGACTAATATATGATTGAAATAATAAAAAATGTAACTCTCTAGTAGAAGAGGACAAATCCAATTCNTGAAAATCGATTTGTATCAAACATGCATGATATTTCTATTTTATTTTTATGATGTGTTATTTTATATTTTTTTATGATATTTGTAATTATATATGCAGTGTACATGTGATTAGCCAACTTGGGGAGCAAAATGTAGTCGACACTCAGGCATCAATTATGGGCAACCAGGCACTCGAAACCAGAGAACAAGATGCTTACGCGCTTGGAACTAGAGGATCGGGAGCCTAAGCACCTGGAACAAGAGAAGCATGCACTTTGGCACCAGTTCTGGGCATTCGGATCCAAAGGCTGGAGCGTCATTTCTGGGCACCCTATGCGCCAGTTCACACACTCCCATTCACANCTGTGGGTTCAGAATCCTGACTCAATGTCCCAACTAACATAAAAAGAGCTCATTATAGTAATTATAAATTAAACATTAAAAAAAATTACCAATGCAATTTTAGGGCGCCTCAACGACAAACAAGATAGCAAATTAACAAAATATGACACAAAAATAAAATAAGGTCATACTTGCAAATATGTACCAAAAATTTAACAAACAAAATATTAAAAAATAAACACTCAAACAAAGGCCAAAAATACTTTATACAACAAAGCCTTCATTTTTCCACATTCAACCAACACAAAATAGCTGGGAGCATCATATAACAGCAGCTAATTACAAAAATATGCATAAGTCCTAAACTATAAATTTATTAATATACCAAGGGTGGATCATGAAAATTATTTTAAGTTTGAAAAAGAGAAATAAACCTTTTCATGCATAGGTAAGTTAGTGTATATGTAAATTGAATCTTAAGTGTTAGATACGTAAATACATTGAAATTGAGTGGCATGTATGTAAATCTTACTATTTATTATGGACAAGCAGGCTGAAGAGAAATTAAGAATTACAATACATGTCTCTCACAGTTTTTCTAAGTAATTTGAGTTGAATTCTCTTTCCATAAAATTTGCCTTCTACTCTCTACACTTTCTCGTTCACTTAGCCTATCCACAATGAAAATTTGCTTTGGATAAGGTGCAACATGCAAAGTTTTGGTTGCCGCATAATACTTCTCATAACACAGTCAAAACTTATCACAACAAAGTCAAAACTTTTCATAACAGAGTCAAATCTTATCATAACAGAGTCAAAACTTATCCACCACTCAACAAAGGTGAATGGAGGAGAAGGATTCATAAATCTGGCATAAATGATTAATAAAAAAACTTCTTATTTCTGCATCACCATGTAATTAAAAAAATATAGGTAGGACCAACTATCATCATTTTGGTCAAACCAATCATTGTCAAACTTAATAACACAATTAATCCCATAGATAAGGCTATTGATGTATGCATAGTGTATGTGACAATTCCCACGTCTCGAAGAAAATAATATTAAAATTTAGAAATTTCAAATCCTTAAAATTATGTAGCAATATATAAGAGCATGCAGTATTAGGCATTTTCACTTCAGACCAACGCCAATGCATCTCAAAGAAAACAATGTAAAAAAAATTGACATTTCAAACTCTTGAAAATATATAGAAAAAGGGGTATTATGATGTATTGATTTCATCATATTACTTGAGGCAAAAAATAAAAAAACATATTACAATTAATGGCACAAGTCACTTGAATATTAATAATTTATACAAGGAGAATTGAAAATATACTAGAGGATGGATAAAAGGTCCGAAAAACATAAGCAATTGATTGTAAAATGAACTAAGACACATTGATTGATGATAAAGCATCAATCTTCAACTAACAATGTGATTTCTTTACTTTAGTAGAGAATTTTGGTTTTGGAAAGAGCGTGTGATTACCTCTGGTGTATAACTACATGTAAACTAATAATTACATTATATTAGATGTTCTTTTAACAATACATTTGAAGGCGCAAGCGAATTCCAATATTTTGTGCATTGAAAAATTAAGAGTGCTAGAGGAACCATGGTATCAAAAAACATGACCAATTAATTGCAGGAAGAACTAAGACACATTGCTTGATGAAAAAAAATTAAATTTCATCCAACAAGTTGATTTCTTCAATTTATTTAGAGAGCTTTGGTTTTAAAATATTGTATGAATGCTTCAAGTGGACTAGATACATACAAAATAATAATTACATTGCGTTGGAAGCTCCTTGATGGTCAAAATTTAAAGAGAATTGGGGACATTCTAAAAGAGTTAATAAGTGTGATGGTTGATAATAGAAAAAACTAATGTCAAACAAATCATATTCATATCACCCGTGATGAAAAACAAAGAAAATAAGTCTAAAACCATAAAAAGAAGAATGCAAAATGTCTAAACATTAAGCCTAGTAGAAAAAAGTGACTAATATATGATTGAAATAACAAAAAATGTAACTCTCTAGTAGAAGAGGACAAATTCAATTCGAAATTTAGTGATATGTATGTAAATGTTCCATTTAAAAAAAACATTCTGCTTCCTCCTCCAAAAGCTAATGGAAGAAGTGAGCACATAGCAGTCATATGAAAGATGAACTTGCACTCAAAACAATGAATCTTTCAGTCATGCAAAAGCAAATCTCAACAGTCAGAAATATCAACACCTCAATGGCATTAGTTTTTATTTTTTTCATTTTTCTAAGGCAAACAAAGAAAATAAACTGAAATTGCAATCATAGTTGAACTTCTAATTCCCAATAATAATATACGTACCAATTGACCTAGACATTGCAAGAACACCGAATACACGATATCCATTCCACTGAATGACTTTGCCTCCTGCGGCTTCAATCCGTGCATATTCATCTTCCCTATTGGGCTGAAGCATAACAAAAATGTAAATAGGAAGATTTACATACATACCACTCAATTCCTATGTATTTACACATCAAAAATCCAAACTTCAATTATTGCATATATGCATGCCAACTTCCACATTTTAAAAGTTAAAATGACGATCCTTTTTATGTGGTATGAAAGAATTGGGTACTATAAATGTAATAAGTGAAGTTTAAAGAAATTGTAGTCATACTTTATGATCCACTGATAGAGGCATGGCTTGCTTTCCCCTACAAAGAACAGCCCTCGAGTCACCACAATTAGCTACAATTATATGAGAGGAACAGATAATGGAAACGACAGCGGTAGAACCAACAGTTTCCGGTGCAACGGGATCGGATGTGGTGCTAAAACCAAGACTGCCTCTTCCGCCACCACCTTCAGATGAGCTTTCTAAACACACCCTGCTAACCTTCCCCCCAACTTCATCATCAATCTTCGTGAAACAATCACTGAAAGCTCTCTCCCACTGCTTCTGCCAATCAATCCCTTCCAAACCTTCCTTGGAACGAGCTAATTTATCCGCCAAAGCAAGATGGATCCTTTCCTGGCAGTAATTGGCGACCTGCAAGCAAGCACACCGAATCCAAAGTCAGCATACTATAATTCAGTAAAAATGCCATCTTTTCCAAAACCTTTGTACCTGTACGCCACCATGACCGTCATAGACTCCAAAGAAGTGGGAAGGCAAGCTAATCTTACTCGGAGAAAGCCCATCCATGGCACAATCACCTATCAACATCCAGAGTGGGATATCGTAGAATCTCGGAGCAGTCTTAAATGCATCTTCCATTTCTGGTCTCCTCCCACAGATTGAGATCCAGCCCCAAAGCGGTACACATTCTTTCAGAAACAGGCGTCTCAGCCCAGCAGCCCTTGCGCTCTGAACCTCCATCTGATCAACAGAAGTTGGAGGCTTCATCTCATCATATTCCACACCAATACCCAAACCATCAACACTCAATTCCTCAACCACGGGAGCAGCTAAGATCTCAAAAGTCTTTGCAGCATCCGCATCCATGGAGTTAGGCAGACCGAGCTCAAAACCCAGATCGAAGTTTCCTAAGTCATCCAAAGCGCCGGCGATGCTGCTGGTATCACTGGCAATCGATGGTTCCGGCCCAACGGAAGCTGCATCGTCGTCTTCATCGCTGCCAGGAGCCACAGCTCCCAACATCTCAGAATCCGGCCCGGCGGATATCAAATTACCACCCTCGGTTTCCTCCACCATAGCTGCTGCTGCTGCATCAGAGGGTTCGAGCTGGAAACCGGTGGCCGTATCAGTTATCAGCTTAAGCCGCGTGACCTCCATTGGTCGGTTCTCACAAAGCGAGTTGCCTAACCGAAATGGCAGAGCAACAGCCGTGGATCCATCCTCCATAGACTCGTCCTCCACCTCCAGAGCTGTCGTCGCGGTGCGTGCAGCAGCGTGCACAGTGTCTGTACGAGCAATAGGGCTACAGGAGCCGTCGTTATCAAAATTCATGGATAAAAATCGTATCTTGGTCTCACCGGAAGCATCCTCCGCGCTTTCTTCATCGCTCTGGAACTGCGCCGGCCACGGTTCACGGGATCCCTTAAAAATCGGCCCGTTTATGGAAGTTTCCAAGATCCTAGCTATCAGGTAGAAGAAGATGAATCAACCGGTCTAGAAATAGGATATTACCGAGTGACCACGGGCACTGTTCAAACTCAGAGAAGAAGCGTCGGATCTAATTTAAATGGCACACCAAGTCAATCAAAACCCTAGTTTTGAAATCTACAAACTCTTATCCTGAGAAAGAAGAAAGCGCGGAGCGGTTAGTGGACGAGGGTCGATGCACCTGGGAAAGTGAAGTATATAGAAATCACAGGAAAACACACCTAAATACCTAAATGAGTAGCCTTTCTACTCCGAGTTCCCTGGATCTCAAGGAATCCATCACGACCTCTAACATAAAAGAAAACCCTAAATAGCATTCTCCAATCCCTCTCATAAACAGGTAAAATTGATGGCAGAAATTACAAGAAAGAGAACTCTTTTTGCAGAGGGAGGTGCTTCGATCCACTACTGGAAGGGGGAAAAAAGGCAAAATTCGACCCAGAAAGGGGACAATTAATGCGAAGTTAGGAGAAACCCTAAAGAACTCACCGCGGAGAACTTCTCTCCCGCGGTGTGGGGTGGGGAAGAGAAGGAGAGAAGAGGTGGAAGGAGGAGGAGATGGACGCGTGTCGAATGAATAGTGTCCTGACGGCTGTTTGGTGATTGGCACCCAACGTTTTAAAGCGGGCCCACATGGTGCACCGAACAGCAATTAGTTTCCCGTGTGGGGCCAGTACGAAAAAGAGGAGTTTTATTGGCCCATGGCCGACACGTCGGCTGCAGGAGACGTAAATTAAAATAGAAAAATGGGATGTGTCATTAATTATTTTTGTCTATACTTCTAAATTTATTTGGGCACTTACAAACAAAGCACAAAACTATCATTTATTTATGTTGGATACTTATTTTTCTTGTGTAAATTTCCTATAGGTCATAGAGCGGGAGTTCTAGCTTATTGAATAATCTGCTGATAAATCGATTAAAAAAAATTTACTGATAAGCTAGTTGCGATGATTATTACAAATTTTTATTTTTTTTTTTGGAAAAGCCAGACTGTTCTCAATAAGCTCCCACGGCACCTAGATAGGTGCGGTGTGAAAACGTTGTTTTCTACGTTTTGAAAACGCATAAGCTGTCAAAACGAAGTTTACCCAAACAGACCAGCTGTGTTTTCAAAACGGGCCCTAAGTAAGGTGAGATTGTAGAAGAGAATAAATAATGATGAATTGTTTCTTATTCAAAAATTAATTCTCTTATTTACATAGAAAATGATACATAATGAGGGTATCGTATTTTTGCTTGCATTTTAAAGGGGTCTGCACTAGGGTATAACAATAACAACAAACTTTTATCTCACAAAGTGGGGTCCGTACTATAGTATTTATAGTATTTTATATGTATGAGCTTGTCATCTGACTACTTTCTAACAAGTCGGCTTCGGTTAGCGGGTCAGCAAGGTCGGCTGAACTGAGTTGGTCATCAAGGCCAAGCCGACCATCCGAAGTGGTTTGGTTGTTCAATCTGGGTTAATCGTTCTGGTTTTTGTCGTTTAGGTTGGATCATTCGTGTTGATTTTGTCATCCATGATGGGACAGTCACCAAGGCTGCATCGATCGTTCAGGTGGAGTTGTCCAGGTTGGGTATGTTTTCCATGATGGTTCGTTTAGACTGGGTCAGTTGTCCATGATAGATCGATCATCCAGGCTGTGTCATCTTTCTTAGATATTCAGTTTGATATATATTTGTTATGCATATTTTAGTTTCTTGATTAAATCTCTTATCTCTTTAAAAGAGAATTAGGAAAAGAATGAAAGAATTATACAAATGAAATTAACATTTCTCGTCTCTCCAAATACAAGTAAAAAGTTTGTTTAGGAATGAGTGGTGATTTTTGAAGATGTTCTAAAGCTGAGTAATTAAATGTGGTTGACGAAGCCGACTGATTGAATTTGAGATATTATCACCTAACGACAAGTCTTACACCAATCATATCTCGGTCACTTGATTAATTCATTTTCATGAACTGACCGCACCTTACAAGTAGCATATTAAGCGGATATTGCAGTGTTTTTTGTGGGGGGTAACCATCCATACTCGTTGTTGGAGTGATTCACGTTGCCCACTACATATCTTGTCGCTAATGGGTAGGGAATCTTACCACTAGAGCTTAACCTCGTTCCGAGGTATGAGATAGGTTTTTATGATGCATGAGTGTTATGGGATGGATAGTTGGATATGGTCCAAAAAGTGTAGACCACTTCCCTCTTTAGTTTTGGGAATTTGTTTGTGAGAGTTAAGATTCACGAATGATTGTAGCAAACGTTTTATATGTATATCAACTAAAAAACTCAATGAAAAAATAAGGTCAGCTATGAGAGATTTTCCTTGAAGCGTCAATAATAAGACTTTTTTAAAGCTATTTTTATAGCCGCATGCAGGTAGCTGGGTGGAGGTGGTCGGGCAGATGTGGCCTAGTGAATGTGGTCAAATGTGAGAGGTCAAAGTGTCCCAAGGGTGAGCTAAATTGACTAAACTAGTGTCGGCACTATTTTTGGTGTGGGGTTCGCCCGTAAGAAGCTGTCGGTCATCGGAATTGAAA
>JXCR01104426.1:319482-331383 GCA_002079205.1 Phalaenopsis hybrid cultivar | reverse complement strand
TCAATACTACATTAATTTGGATGATATTTTTTATAAAAAAATAATCATAATGATTCACTTAAAATATACTAAAAGTAAAAAAACAAAACTTCAGCTAAAGTAAATTTGAAATAAAATACTAAATCTAAACGATTAATAATTCATTAAAAATTGTCATAAAAATTTTCAATTTTCTCTCCTAGAGTGAAACCCACACTTTTGACCTAAATTTTCATAAAATGGCTTCCACTTTCACTTGAATCAACACTACAATTGCGTTCCCCTAACTTTGCTCTACTAATTGAACCAAGGTCAAATTTTAATTATAACCAACTCATAACTACCTATAAAAGCCCAAAAATTGCAATTCCCCCTAATTTTAACTTGTTAGCCAAAATTCATTTAATTTCCCCTCTTTTATCATGGTTTAATTAGCCCTCTATGTATGGGCCGAACCATCACCCTTCATTTCAAAATTTTGTTCATATTTCCCTAACTTATGATTCATAACCACTACCTCAGACCCATTCCCCCTTAATCTCTTGGATGAAACTCCCCGCTCATTTGAATACTTTCATTCTCTGCTCTCTGCTAGCCAAAATTCATCTTCATCTTCCCTCTCTCTTGGTGAAAGAAAAGAATCTCCAAATATTCTCAAAATTGCTCTCTTGAAATGATCAAAGTACGTTCCCATCTCCTTTTCTCATTTGAATTTAACAATTATCTTAATGAAATGGTGTAATTCTTATTTTATCATAATCAAGACCTAAATCCATTTCCCTCCTCCTCCTCCTCCTCCCGTCTGTGGCTAAGACCTAACCCCAGCCTTCTCCTTCCCTCTTCCTTTTCCCCCATGGTTAAAAACCACCACAATTTTTTTCTATTTCCCTTCTTCTTTGCATGGCCTAAACCACCACATTTCTCCACTTTTTCTCTGCTTCTTCTCATGTCCAAAAACCACCACTTTTTTTTTCTTTATCTTTATTCTACTTATGGTTGATTTCTTAATTTCTTTCCCTTTTCTGTCCATTCATTTCTCCTTGGTCGAGCATCACACCATCATACCTTCCATCTTCTTCTTCATCTCTTGAAAAAAAAATCACTTTTATTTGGGAAATTTTTTCAAAGTAAAGGATGGTACACTTTCTCTCTATTGTACTTTAAATTTAATGTTTATTTTTCATATGTATGTCACTTAATTCTATATAATGTATATGTGTCATATATCATGGCTCTTAATTATGAAAAATGACTCACTTCTAATTTTCATGCCTTTTGGGAGGCCTCATCTATCTATAAATAGATGAGGGGTCTTGTGGGATGGATAGACTACTATAAGGAGTAGAAAATTCTGATCAAGAGGATCAAAATGAGGAAGAAAATCAGCAAAGAGAGGAAGAAGTGGAGAGGCTTTAGAATTGAGGGAGGGGTCTTAGATCTTGTATCAAGAGAGAGGGAGAGATCTAGAGAGACGTGGTGATTCCTCATTGTAATGAGCCTGTAATTCTTCTTTTATCTTAGTGAATTTGGTAGTGATTCACTTCGTGAATGTAGGTCTATGGACTGAACCACGTAATCTTCTTGTGTTTACGTTCTTGTTGCATTTTGTTTCTTCTCTACAGTTTTCTTTCTGTTTTTTCCCTCCCTTGTTTCACTTGTTGCTGTCTCCATTTCTTTCTGCATCCAAGCACCGCAGCAGAGAAATTGGATGTGTCATTTGCAGCAGGTACTCAGCTGCTACAGGGTTGGCTACAGTAAGCAGGGAGTTCTTGGAACAGTAGGTGTTGAACAGCAGTCCAGCCCCTGTTTTGGCCCCAGAGTGTTCACATCCTGCAGAAGAAAGAAGGCGAACTGCAGCCCAGGAGAAGGAAGGAGTTCGACAGATTTTCGTCTGCCAAGAAACAGAAGCTTTGTATTAGTTCGGCAGGTCTTCGGCTGCCAACAAAAGAAGCTCGGTATTCCATTCCTTTGGCTAACATAGGGAGGTGTTCTTGAAATTTCTTGAAGGCGTTTGCGGAACAAGATTTACAATAATTTGCAATCCTATTTTTGCTGGAAATATTTGGGTAATTTTATTAAAGGTCTTTCCCATCTAACTAAGTCCATAGATGTTCTTTTCAAACATTTTAGGTGTTTGACGGGGTGAGTCTTCAACAATATGTTATGTTCATGTGATGTTAAAACCCCTGCTTTATAATTCAAAATCTAAGTTGTATGTAGGTTATGTTTAAGTGATGTCGAAATCCATGTTTTATTTCTTTGATATGTAGTCCTTGTTTAGATCTATATTGTATTTATGTATATTTTAGATCTACTTCACTTTTAACATAATCTAATTTAATTGCTATCTACTTCTCTTTTAACTACAATATTTTAAAGTTTATTAGTTTTATTAAGATTTATATTTTTATTTTATTTTAAATTATTTGCAAATAAATTAGATAAATTTAATTTGAATTAATAGTTTTCTTAGATATATACAAATTCTATGTTAGTGCCAACATTCTTGCGGAAACATATTGAATTATTTCGGAGTGTTTGGTTTAATAGANATTTGCAAATAAATTAGATAAATTTAATTTGAATTAATAGTTTTCTTAGATATATACAAATTCTATGTTAGTAAATTTAGTGAAATTAAAATTGAATGTATGTATATGTTTACTATTCTGTTATATAAAAATGAAGTGGAATTTGCCAACATTCTTGCGGAAACATATTGAATTATTTCGGAGTGTTTGGTTTGATAGATACATGCAAAATTTATACTTTTGTGTTTGATTTGAGGAAAATTAAAAGTAAAGCATTATCATCACAACGATGGGCGGCAATAGTATTAATCATGTTGTCCATTCTCTTATAAACACGACTATATGAGGCATACACTAAGAGAGAAATCTAAGCCAAAACACTTCACAATAACACGAAATAATTTGCAGCATAAATAAATGCTTATGAGTAATGTTCGAAAAGAAAACATCCCATATTTGCCCTCTGGTTGTTCGAAAAGAAAACATCTTATTATTGAATGCTAATTGCATTTTAAAATTATATTTTCAGCTTTACCCAACTAAATAAAACCATTGTCTAGACATAAGATTTTAGAAGGCGATTCCAATTTTTTTGAAGAGGAATCAGTCACGGCTAGATACTTGATAGGCTGCACGTATAGCATTCAATCCTCAACATGAATGCAACCTCAGCGTCGCCGCGGTTTTTTGGGGTTGGCATCCCGGATGATGTCAACCATATCGAAATTTTTTGGAGGAAAGTTTCTCCAATCCATGCATCTATAGAAGACGACAGTGTCTTTAGTACGGAGCTCCATCTCGTTCGCAAACTTACTCCAACCCATATTGAATATGTAACTCTGAGTACTATTGTTGTAACAGTACTGAAACTCCCATGGCCGATTCACTCTGTCTCTAAACACAAGCGGTAGTCCGCCTGTGGACTTAAATGGTGGATAGTACGAACGAGCTTGATGAGGTAAAACCAGTATGTTCTGATCCTCGATGCCATTCAAAATCAGCTTTTTATGAAACATTTCCTCAAAAACGAACCCTGGGATAGCGTCCAAGCAAGTAGGCATTGCTAAATAGCCAATGTATTGATATTGACGCTGCTGACTCCAAACAGTATCAATGAGCTTGCGTTCGTAGGAGCCATCCCTAATCATATTCATAATGGCTTCGTTGGAGTAGGAGCTCTGAAAATAGGGTTCATGAATAGTGACATTAGTTAACAAGAAGTTACGGTAGAAATCACCGCCTTTGAGTTTCGTGCCCGCACTATCGTAAGCTCGTGCCGCGGCTACTTCGGATTTGAACGTTCCGAGCAATACAAGACTGCCATTAAAGTTGATTTGAGCACTCCAAAGACCGTTTTGCTGGGGAACTATACCTTCATACCATGTTGGCGGTGTAAATTGTAGTCGCCCTGCTGGGGTCGATGGAATCCTAGACGACGGGCCCTCGTCAGACGGTTGCCTAGTGGGATTCATCAGAAAAAATTCATTTTTCCAAGGAAAACTACAAAAAGAGCATCCATTTTCTTGATTTTTAATTTCTATAAAGTATCTTTCTTAGCCAATTAGAAAAAAAAAACGATTTTTATGCATATTTTCAGGCAGCGAAGTGAGTTGGAATGTTTGCAGGGACTTACATTGTTGAGGTTCAGGCTTTGGATTGAAGCTGGGGTTTTGACGGATGCATTGCAATCCAAAATGTGGGAGATGGAGGGGATAAGCCGGCAAAAGTTTGGACTTGAAATGTGAATAACTATCTTTGGGGAAATATCGGTGGGAAAGAAACAGATTAAGATGGCTGTGATACTGCTTCAATGTGGTACGTGGCAGTGTGGCAGTGGGTTGGTTACGGAGAATGAGTATTTTCTTACCGTTTTGATCAGTTCATACTCTTAGGGGTTCTTTTGCAAAAAGATGATTTGTTTTTATAAAAATCAACTGATTAATGATTTAATTGAAGTAAACAGCACTTTTAATAAATCAATCTCCCTCTCTCTCTCGCTACATATATTTAATTTAAGATTTGTTGAGCAGACTAGCAGTTTTATACACTGGCATTTTGGATTTTCCTAATTTTTGTTAATAGTGTTTTTTTTTTTAATTTTAATTAAACTATTAATAAATTTACTCATTTTAAAAATCGCACCAGAAAAAAATTAAAAAAAAAAGAAAAAAAAATAAAAATGTAAATCAAAATATAATGTATAAGGAACAGAAAATTAGGATGTTGATTGTAGTTTATAGAGTATTTTTCTACTAAATTACTGTGTAGTTTAGTCGGAGTCATTTTGAGTTTGACTCCAAAAATAACTTGTGGAACAATTTTGATGGGCTCACTAAGCCAAGTTTGCCTTAAATTAACTCATTAGATAGTAATTAAACTTGCCAAAGAAATATTGATATATAGTAAGGTATAACAAAATTTGAAGTGATTAACCTATATATCTTAGAACTCGTATATAAACAAATATAATCAAATTTGGATGATTTATGATAATGAGAGGTTTATAGATTTTTGAATGTCTATTAGTGTATACTACTACCATGTCAAGTTCTTTGGTAATATAATGCATGAGCCACATACCCAAAGGTGATAATCCACATAATTGATGAACTATATATAATCAGTTTGAGTGGAATATTGATTATTTGGTAGTTAAAAACAAACTTGATGATGATCACTCTACAGTTTATAGTTTGGTTGTAAATGTTAGATATGATATGGCATTAAAATGAATCATTCGAGTGTTATGTGTTTTGAGAGTGTCATAAAAAAAAAATTGGGCTTTTTAAATTGCCATCAACACAATGGGATAGATCATTATATGATTAAATCATTTTTTTTTAATCAAAACAACCAAAAAGGATTGCATAGTTGAAATCCCTATAACGAAGTTAGTCATTCTTAGAAAATTCATATAAAACCTAGTAGATAGATGTAACTCTTATGCATTACATGCTAAGAAATACTCATTATATTTGAGATAAAAGCTTTGAAACGGCATCTTCTAATATGAAATAATAGTTGATGCACCGTCTTATACTTACCGCTCAAATTCCATACAAAACCCTTACTATTAATACTATTAATTAATATTGATGTTAGTATTCAAAATAGTGTCTTGATGCCCTTTTTGCATAATGTAATGTGAAATGTCAAGAGAATGTCATTTACTACGCTAGTCAATAGCTTATTCCATTTGAGTTGCCCNAATAGCCCAAAAATTGCAATTCCCCCTAATTTTAACTTGTTAGCCAAAATTCATTTAATTTCCCCTCTTTTACATGGTTTAATTAGCCCTCTATGTATGGGCCAAACCATCACCCTTCATTTCAAAATTTTGTTCATATTTTCCTAACTTATCATTCATAACCACTACCTCAGACCTCTTCCCCCTTAATCTCTTGGATGAAACTCCCCGCTCATTTGAATACTCTCATTCTCTGCTCTCTGCTAGCCAAAATTCATCTTCATCTTTCCTCTCTCTTGGTGAAAGCAAAGGATCTCCAAATATTCTCAAAATTGCTCTCTTGAAATGATCAAAGTATGTTCCCATCTCTTTTTCTCATTTGAATTTTACAATTATCATAATGAAATGGTGTAATTCTTATTTTATCATAATCAAGACCTATATCCCTTTCCCTCCTCCTCCTCCTTCTTCCATCTGTGGCTAAAATCTAACCCTAGCCTTCTCCTTCCCTCTTCCTTTTCCCCCATGGTTAAAAACCACCACAATTTTTTTCTATTTCCCTTCTTCTTTGCATGGCCTAAACCACCACATTTCTCCACTTTTTCTCTGCTTCTTCCCATGTCCAAAAACCACCACCCTTTTTTCTTTATTTTTATTCTACTTTTGGTTGATTTCTTAATTTCTTTCCCTTTTCCGTCCATTCATTTCTCCTTGGTCGAGTATTACACCATCAAACCTTCCATCTTCTTCTTCATCTTTTGAAAAAAAAAATCACTTTTATTTGAGAGATCTTTTCAAAGTAAAGGATGGTACACTTTCTCTCTATTGTACTTTAAATTTAATGTTTATTTTTCATATGTATGTCACTTAATTCTATATAATGTATATGTGTCATATATCATGGCTCTTAATTATGAAAAATGACTCACTTCTAATTTTCATGCCTTTTGGGAGGCCTCATCTATCTATAAATAGATGAGGGGTCTTGTGGGATGGATAGACTACCATAAGGAGAAGAAAATTCTGATCAAGAGGATCAAGATGAGGAAGAAAATCAGCAAGGAGAGGAAGAAGTGGAGAGGCTTTAGAATTGAGGGAGGGGTCTTAGATCTTGTGTCAAGAGAGAGGGAGAGATCTAGAGAGACGTGGTGATTCCTCAATGTAATGAGCCTGTAATTCTTCTTTTGTCTTAGTGAATTTGGTAGCGATTCTCTCCGCGGATGTGGGTCTATGGACCGAACCACGTAATCTTCTTATGTTTGCGTTCTTGTTGCATTTTGTTTCTTCTCTACAGTTTTCTTTTTGTTTTTTCCCTCCCTTGTTTCGCTTGTTGTTGTCTCCATTTCCTCCTGTATCCAAGCACCGCAGCAGAGAAATTGGATGTGTCATTTGCAGTAGGTACTCAGCTGCTACAGGGTTCAGCTAGAATAAGCAGGGAGTTCTTGGAACAGTAGGTGATGAACAGCAGTCCAGCCTCTCTGTTTTGGCCCCAGAGTGTTCAGATCCTGCAAGAAAGAAAGAAGGGGAACTGCAGCCCAGGAGAAGGAAGGAGTTCAGCAGATTTTCGGCTGCAAAGAAACAGAAGCTCTGTATTAGTTCGGTAGGTCATCGGCTGCCAACAAAAGAAGCTCGGTATTCCATTCCTTTGGCAACACAGGGAGGCGTTCTTGAAATTTCTTGAAGGCGTTTGACGAAACAAGATTTAGAATAATTTGCAATCCTATTCTTGCTGGAAATATTTAGGTAATTTTATTAAAGATTTTTCCCATCTAACCCAATTCATAGGTGTTCTTCTCGAATATTTCAGGTGTTCCGTGGAGCGAGTCTTCAACAATATGTTATGTTTATGTGATGTTAAAACCCATGCTTTATAATTCAAAATCTAAGTTGTATGTAGGTTATGTTTAAGTGATGTCGAAATCCATGTTTTATTTCTTTGATATGTAGTCCTTGTTTTGATCTATATTGTATTTATGTATATTTTAGATCTACTTCACTTTTAACATAATCTAATTTAATTGCTATCTACTTCTCTTTTAACTACAATATTTTCAAGTTTATTAGTTTTATTAAGATTTATATTTTTTTTAATTTTAAATTATTTGCAAATAAACTAGATAAATTTAATTTGAACTAATACTTTTCTTAGCTATATACAAAGTCTATGTTAGTAAATTTAGTGAAATTAAAATTGAATTTATGTATATGTTTACTATTCTGTTATATAAAAATAAAGTGGAATTTACCAACATTCTTGTGGAAACATATTGAATTACTTTGGAGTTTTTTGTTTGATATAAGATACATGCAAAATTTGTAGTTTTTGATTTGATTTGAGGAAAATTAAAAGTAAAGCATCATCATCACAACGATGGGCGGAAATAGTATTAATCATTTTGTTCACTCTCTTATAAACACGACTATATGAGACATACACTAAGAGAAAGAAATCTAAGCCAAAGCACTTCACAATAACACAAAATAATTTGCAGCAAAAATAAATGCTTATGAATAATGTTCGAAAAGAAAACATCCCATAACTATTGTGTTTGCGCTCTGCGCGCTTATTCAAAAATCTTATTACCGAATGCTAATTGCATTTTAAAATTATATCTTCAGCTTTACCCAATTAAATAAAATCATTGTCTAAACATAAGATTTTAGAAGGCGATTCCAATTTTTTCTGAAGAGGAATGAGTCACGGCTAGATACTTGATAGGCTGCACGTATAGCATTCAATCTTCAACATGAATACAACCTCAGCGTCGCCGCGGTTTTTCGGGGTTGGCATCCCGGATGATGTCAACCATATCAAAATTTTTTGGAGGAAAGTTTCTCCAATCCATGCATCTATAGAAGACGACAGTGTCATTAGTACGCAGCTCCATCTCGTTCGCAAACTTACTCCAACCCATATTGAATGTGTAACTCTGAGTACTATTGTTGTAACAGTACTGAAACTCCCATGGCCGATTCACTCTATCTCTAAACACAAGCGGTAGTCCGCCTGTGGACTTAAATGGTGGATAGTACGAACGAGCTTGGTGAGGTAAAACCAGTATGTTATGATCCTCGATGCCTTTCAAAATAAGCTTTTTATGAAACATTTTCTCAAAAATGAACCCTGGGATAGCGTCCAAGCAAGTAGGCATTGCTAAATAGCCACCGTACCGATGTTGACGCTGGTTACTCCAAACATTATCAATGAGCTTGCGTTCGTAAGAGCCACCCCTAATCATATCCATAATTGCTTCGTTGGAGTAGGAGCTCTGAAAATAGGGTTCATGAATAGTGACATTCGTTAACAAGAAGTTACGGTAGAAATCACCGCCTTTGAGTTTAGTGCCCGCGCTATCGTAAGCTCGTGCCGCGGCTACTTCGGATTTGAACGTTCCGAGCAATACAAGACTGCGATTAAAGTTGATTTGAGCACTCCAAAGGCCGTTTTGCTGGGGAAGTATACCTTCGTACCATGTTGGCGGTGTAAATTCTAGTTGCCCTGCTGGCGTCGATGGAATCCTAGACGACGGGCCCTTGTAAGATGGTTTCCGAGTGGGATTCATCAGAAAAAATTCATTTTTCCAAGGAAAACTACAAAAAGAGCATCCATTTTCATGATTTTTAATTTCTATAAAGTATCTTTCTTAGCCAATTAGAAAAAAAAAACTATTTTTATGCATATTTTCAGGCAGCGAAGTGAGTTGGAATGTTTGCAGGGACTTACATTGTTGAGGTTCAGGCTTTGGATTGAAGCTGGGGTTTTGACGGATGCATTGCAATCCAAAATGTGGGAGATGGAGGGGATAAGCCGGCAAAAGTTTGGACTTGAAATGTGAATAACTATCTTTGGGGAAATATCGGTGGGAAAGAAACAGATTAAGATGGCTGTATTACTGCTTCAATGTGGTACGTGGCAGTGTGGCAGTGCTNAGCAAAAGTTTGGGCTTGAAATGTGAATAACTATCTAAGGGGAAATATCGGTGGGAAAGAAACAGATTAAGAGGACTGTATTACCACTTCAATGTGGTACGTGGCAGTGCTGCAGCGGGTTAGTTACGGAGAATGAGTATTTTCTTACCGTTTCGATCAGTTCATACTTTTAGGGTTTTTTTTGCATTTTTGGATTTTCCTAATTTTTGTTAATAGTGTTTTTTTTAATTTTAATTAAACTATTAATAAATTTATTTTTTAAATTTACTCATTTTAAAAATCACACCAGCAAAAAAATATAAAAAAGAAAAAATAATAAAAATGTAAATCAAAATTTAATGTGTAAGGAACAGAAAATTAGGATGTTGATTGTAGTTTTTAAAGTATTTATCTACTAAATTGCTGTGTGGTTTAGTCTGAGTCATTTTGAGTTTGACTCCATAAATAACTTGTGGAACAATTTTGATGGACTCACTAGCCAAGTTTGCCTTAAATTAACTCATTAGATAGTAATTAAACTTGCCAAAGAAATATTGATATATCGGTAAGGTATAACAAAATTTGAAGTGATTTTAGAAAGTCAATTTATATTTTTCATTGATCCCTCTTGCTTCAATGAACTCAAAGAAACTTATTTGATATTTTCTGATATTTATTTTATTCTCTAAAATTATTTAAGTGAAAATTAGGAAAAATACATTTTAGGCATTTAAAAATACACAACTTTATTAAGAAAATTAAGAAAAATATTTTAAATGGTCCCAAGTGGCCAGGAAACAATTTGTGACATTTCTATATATTTTCATAATTTTGTGATTATTTTTAAAATTTCTTTTTATAATATTATTTTATAGAGAAAATAGCCCAAAAATTGACTTTTTTTTTTAAAGCTTAATTTTATTTTATTTGGATGCCCCTGGTCACAAGGAACACGCTAAACCACTTTTCACAATTTTCTTGATTATATTTTATTTATTATAATTATTTTTGTGCAAAAATCTCATTTATCTTGAAAAATACACTTTGATATTAAAAACAATTCAAATAGGTTTCAATTTTTTACAGAGGCTTAATATATATTTTGAATTNAGGCATTGCTAAATAGCCAATGTATTGATATTGACGCTGCTGACTCCAAACAGTATCAATGAGCTTGCGTTCATAAGAGCCATCTCTAATCATATCCATAATGGCTTCGTTGGAGTAGGAGCTCTGAAAATAGGATTCATGAATAGTGACATTCGTTAACAAGAAGTTACGGAAGAAATCACCGCCTTTGAGTTTCNAGGCATTGCTAAATAGCCAATGTATTGATATTGACGCTGCTGACTCCAAACAGTATCAATGAGCTTGCGTTCGTAGGAGCCATCCCTAATCATATTCATAATGGCTTCGTTGGAGTAGGAGCTCTGAAAATAGGGTTCATGAATAGTGACATTAGTTAACAAGAAGTTACGGTAGAAATCACCGCCTTTGAGTTTCGTGCCCGCACTATCGTAAGCTCGTGCCGCGGCTACTTCGGATTTGAACGTTCCGAGCAATACAAGACTGCCATTAAAGTTGATTTGAGCACTCCAAAGACCGTTTTGCTGGGGAACTATACCTTCGTACCATGTTGGCGGTGTAAATTGTAGTCGCCCTGCTGGCGTCGATGTAATCCTAGACGACGGGCCCTCGTCAGATNGAGCAATACAAGACTGCCATTAAAGTTGATTTGAGCACTCCAAAGACCGTTTTGCTGGGGAACTATACCTTCATACCATGTTGGCGGTGTAAATTGTAGTCGCCCTGCTGGGGTCGATGGAATCCTAGACGACGGGCCCTCGTCAGACNTCCCAAATTAATTTCAATACCCTTCGAATTCCCAAATTAATTTCAATACCCATTGAAATTCTCAAATTAATTCCAATAACTGTTGGAATTCTTTGGTGTTTCTTAAGAGAAATAATTTTCAGAATGTGGTTCATATAGTGTCTAATTCAACACATGAATTTAGTAACATTCCATAATGTGGTCACATCCATTGAACTCTGTGATGGGCAGAGTACTATAAAGTAGATGTGATGTTTGATGTTTTGGTCCCTAAGTTTGCTCCTCTTCATTTTATTTGCACCATCGAGTTGTGAGTGTCGACTCTGTTCATTTAAGTTATGGCTGGAGGTATGTATGATCATATCTCGTTTCCGCTAATCGATTTAAAAATTAATTTTATAAATCGAATATGGTATTTAGAATCTTTTACATTTGGTATCAGAGCGCCTTGATTAACCTCTG
>JXCR01104426.1:291183-313453 GCA_002079205.1 Phalaenopsis hybrid cultivar | reverse complement strand
TATGTATGTATGTATGTATATATGTATGTATGTATGTATGTATGTATGTATGTATGTATGTATGTATGTATTCCTACTAAAATTTTCTTCTTTGGATATTATTTTGTGCGTTATATTACTCTCTTTGAGCTAAATCAAACTCATATTGCTAAATATTTAATATTTTGTTTTTCTGCCGATAATATTTGTGAACTTGTGGACATTTTTAGAAGATATTCATGTTGACGTATACAGAATAATTACAATTTTTCTTCCAGGTATTTTTTCTATATCTCTTATTTTTTTCCTGCAAAAATTGCCAAAGCTCCCATTTAAATTTATTTTATATTGACCAAAACTCCAACAAATTATTCCGAATGTTGNATTCCTACTAAAATTTTCTTCTTTGGATATTATTTTGTGCGTTATATTACTCTCTTTGAGCTAAATCAAACTGCTAATGCTAAATATTTAATATTTTGTTTTTCTGCCGATATTATTTGTGAACTTGTGGTCATTTTTAGAAGATATTCATGTTGAGGTATACAGAATAATTACAATTTTTCTTCCAGGTATTTTATCTATATCACTTATTTTTTTCATGCAAAACTTGCCAAGGCTCCCATCATACAGATTAAATTTTAAAAATAAATAAATAACCGTTGACATAGACATATATACCACCCAATTCCTATGTATTTACATATGTACACAAAAATTTTACCTTTCACATTCTCGCAGTAATGTAAACATTAAAGTTGAGACTTTAGATTTGTAAACATATGGACTTTGAGTGGTATGTGTGTGAATCTTTCATAAATAATAATAATAATAATAATAATAATAATAATTTAGCCAGTGTGTCACACATGAAATCAATTGCTAGTAATTTTAGATCATAATAGCAATGTTTAATTTAATTCTTATATTTAATTTAGCGAATGTGTCGACTGCCGACTCCGTCGGCCGCTACCATTCACTTGTTATTTCAAATATAATGCATTACATCTCCACTATTTTCATCTTACTTTCCATCACTTTTTTAGGTGACTAAATAACACCCCACCTATTGTCGTCCGTCAGTGTCGTCGCTGACGTTCATATTTTATATTGAATTCAGTTTTCTTCAAATTCAAATAAAAAAAATATAAAATATAAATTTATTTTATATTGACCTAAACTCCTCCAAGTTATTCCGAATGTTATACATTAGTTCTATATTGTGTTCACTTTAAACTTGCATTACTTTTTCTGCCAACCAAATAACGATTAAATAATTTTGCTTGTATCATTTGCCATCATTTTTAGCAATTTTTCATATACACGCCAAAATTTGATAGTCTAAGTCTCATTTACCAACCCGTTCAATATATGATAAATCAACTCCGACCCATTAACCAATGAATCACACCTACGAGTCAGCATGATCTAATCCATTTAGGTGTATGTTTGTACAAGCATAGAAAGGGCTGAAGAATTGACATCAACCAGTCATCAATTTCCCTCTTTTTCATATGGCCCTAGAATTCGGCGATGGCTCCCGAATTAAGATAGAAGCATAAACTTGTGCCAAATTTGATTTGGGCACAATGCAAAATAAATTCGACCTCAAGAAATTCAACAGCCTCATCGTCACGTGCCATTATTATAACATTCTTTTCACTCATATAACCATTATATGACATCATATATCAATAGAGTTAAGACGAAAGGAAAGGGATCATAAGACACCACAATGAATGGGTATACTACGGGAAACAATACAAGTCTAGTCTAATTCTTTGAGCTTCTATTGTTCACTTTTTCTTTCTCTATTCTAATGCTGATTGCCCTTATTTTGATGTTGCGTCTACAACACAAAATTCATCTATATCCAAGTATAATGAACTATAATATGTCTTGCCGATAAATAAAAATTAAAAAAAAATTAAAAAAATCAACTAATAAAACCTGCAAAAAATTATTTTATACATGTCTAATAAGTTAGATAAATAAAAGAAATAAGCAATATTCGTTTTGAGTAATTCATGCCAAAATTTTATTGTTATATTCGAATTTCTCAAACATTATAAAAAAAAAAATTATATTTTCTTAAAAATTATAATCATTTTCAATTTCTCATTTTAAAAGTTTGAATATAATACTAACTAAATAAGATTTTCAAGTCTAGATAAAAAGTTTTAAAATATTGCTAGAGTCTACGAATTTATAATTTTTAAAATCATATATGTTAACATCGCATTCTCTAATGATAGAATTATATATATCAGATTTCTGATACTTAAAAATGTTACCATATTAATTTTATCATTTATGCTTAATGTTTATGGTAAAATATTATTATGAGAATTATCATAAAATATCCCCGTTAACTAAGCATATTTTCGATGTTATATTTTCCCATATGTTCTTTAATCCTCTCTTCTCAAAAACCTATTTGTAATATCCAACATGATATAGAGAATCCACCATCATTACTAAGCATCAGATTGAGTCAATACATCTGCAAAAGATGCAAGTTTTTCTCACAAAGATAGCCTTTGCCACCAAAAAACAATATCATCATCATCTTCACTGTAATCTTGCCTGTCACTCATTTGGATCATTAATATTTAGGAAAAGAAAACCTCATCGGTGCTTAAATCAACAGAGATGACACGCCGAAGATTTAAAAGTGAAATTCTTGCGGCTTTGATAAGCTTCCAGTGAGCAACAAGAAGGTCACGTGCATGTGCGTACAACTAACTACCTTCAATTATCTTGTTGACGATGAACACACATACAACAAAGAAAATAACAACATCTTCTGAGGAGATGAAAATTGGCTACCAATCGATCAGAAAAATAAGAAAATAATAACACTGCAATGACGATGAATGTGTGTTCACGTCAACACAATAGTTGAATTGTTGCCTAGTGCAAGCTTCTCAATGTAGTAAGAATTGCACCACAGAGAATTTGATGTGTCGCCTCTATTGATTCACTCACTGATGTGCAGAATCTTTTGACGCCCTTCTTGTTCAAGTTAATGAAAATGGTAGCATTTACTATTTTAGTTAATAGCTTATTAAATTTCAGTTGACCTATCTAATTATAAAAAAAAATTAATAAAAAAGATATTTGTTGTTTAGATATTTGAACATCATATGTTATTACATAAAATCCAACATATTTCTAATTTTAACTTAAAACAAAACTTTGTGAGTTGTCATATGCATTTATAATGCTTAATGAGATGATTATTCCTTAGCAAACTATTAAAGGATTGCATTTGGATAACTTTCCTGCAACATAGATTATCTATGTAGATTCTCCACTCAGTAATGTTTTGCCCAATGAAAAGATTTTGCTATGTGTGGATAACAAAAAAATGATAACTTGAAAGTTAAATTGTGGCAGAGCTTTCCCTAACTATTGATGTAAATTAGCATTCCATATTCAATGCAAGCTCAAAGGATCTAAAGGGCAAGAGAAACTAGTATTGTGGTTTGTTGCATAAATAATGAATTCCAAAGCATTTCGGGTTGGATTAAAGATGTACCTTCAAGTAGTAATGTAACTTTACAATTGATGATTCGTTTGTGCGTCATGAATCTCCATAACTCCCTTTGATATCTTATTCAACTTGATGATTCCTAGACCTAACTCCTTACTAAACATAGGCTACAGAGGGACGACCATGGTGGATTTCCAATGAGGAGGTTGGGTTGGGTCAATTCATGAGTGGAATGAGACAATTCCTATGAGTGGGGTAAACGCCTTAACTGGTTTAAGCTTGACTTTTTCTCCACTATGCTAAGTGTTGTGAAATCCGCTCCGCCGAACACCTACGATTCAAGAATTTTCCAAAGAACTCCTATGGATTGAGTTAGATGATAAAGAGCTAAATAACACAATTGCAAAATAAAATATCAAATCCCTTCTTGAAATTTGAACACCCCAATCAACACCAAATTTCTGTTATTGCTTCCTCACGCAATTGCTTGTGGTTCTTGCTTCCATACGCCAATGCTTGTTGTCTGGGTCACAGATCTTCCTTTCTCAATCGTTGTTCTTCTCCTTATGGCAGACAAATGCTTGTGGTCTGGAGTAGACTTTAAAAGTTCCTTCTCAAACCTTCTTTAAAGGTTGCGATTGGGAATACCAAAGATTTGTTGCAGTGTCTTATCCTCTTATCTTTCTAGAAATCCAACTGCAAGATTATACAGGAATCTTTCTTCTTCCATAGATTCTTCTCTATGCTTTGCAAGATGTGCAAACCCCTTCGTTGTTCACTTCCTTAAGCCTGCGGATCTTGGATAACAAGGGAGACAGGGACAACAACAAGTAATAAACAAGAAAATAAAACAGGAAAGGAAAAAAGATGCAACAAGAACACAATAACGCAAACACAAGAAGATTTACGTGCTTCGGTCCTTTGACCTACATCCACGGAGGGAATCACTACCAAAATTCACTAGAACAAAGGAAGAATTACAAGCTCATTACATCGAGGAATCACAAAGTCTCTCTAGATCTCTCTCTCTACAAGACCTCTCCCTCATTTCTAAAGCCTCTCCAAGATCTTCCTCTCCTTGTCGAATTCTCCTCCTCCTCTCCAATCCTTGAGCAGAATTTTCTTTTCTCCTTGTGATCATACCATCCCTCAAGACCCTTCATCTATTTATAGATAGATGAGGCCTTCCAAGAGGCATGAAAAATTACAATTGCGTCATTTATGTCATAATTAAGAGTCATGAATAAACAACACTAAGTATAGGATCATCAAGATATGGGCTTGATTTTCATCTTTGCTCTTAATGATCTGACTATGATTTCCTTTATTTCGATTAGTTGTGTTAAGGACAAACTTGATTTAACTTTAAACCAAAGAAGGCCTTGATTTTTCTTTGATTATTGTTTAATTCGGACTTGGTCACTAAGAAAGTATTATAAAAGTTTAATAAGGGAGCTCCTTTACAAATTAAAACTAAATTTTATAGGCTAAGGATGTAAAAGTGTATCAAAAATAGTAAAGATGAGGTCAATAATATGTATGGCATTTGGGTTAATGGCTCCTTAAAGCACCACTCAGCCAAACTGAGTTGATCAAAGGTTCAAAAGCTTCATATTGGTTCAAATTAAATTCCTAATAATCTTTAGGCATATTTAAATCAATAGGAGCCAAACTGTTAGAGAAATGAGATAGTTGAGTTTTGTTAACATTATAAGTTAATAGAGGTTCACCTGGTCAACTATAGTTAATCAAGGTTTCTAAGAAAAAGAAAAAGCCTCAAAGAAGGAACCATAGTCACTAAGAAAGGGCTAAGGACAGTAGATTTGGTCTATGGTTGACAATATCCAAAAATTTTATAGGATTTCTAAGAGTTAACTTGAACTAAAATCATGTTTAAATTGCATTTGGGTCCTTTTAATTCCAATTATAGTCGTGTTATTAGACGACTAGCTACAAAGTATGATCTAGATTTTACTCTGAGCTCATTTGAAACCAAAAGGAGTGATGTGGAGGTCACTATAAAAAGATCTTTATACTATGAGTTAATGCAAGAGATGTTATTTAGGTCTCCTTTATCAAAATTGAGATAAATAAATGGACCTCCAATAAATATGGTGGACTAACAAACTAAACCACGTGCAATAGTTATGATTAAAACAACCAAATAAGTCCAACATATGCAATGGTTATGATTGAAACAACCAAATAAGTCCAACATAACTTAGTAGCGTCACATAAAAATATAATTTAGAGTAAATTTTTTGTTGATGGTTTATTTAATTTTTGTCAAAATTTAACTTCAAAACTTGATTCAATTAAAAATCATTTTTGAATTTTAAAAACCAAGTGGATTTTCATAAATTCGAAGCTGCTAGTGCAAGAGTCAAAAAGGCAAACTAAGATTACCCAAAGGCAAGCGACAGCCTGATGATTTCCTATCGATATGAGGCCTTATTGATTTGTTTTGTTCTTGATAACCTTACTATGGCCTGCATAACACTGGTCATTGAGTTTATCAATGGCTAAAACCAAGGAATAAACCTTAGTTGTTTTAACTTGAGTTTGGTTTAGCCAAAATTCAATCATTAACAAAAGTCATCTAAGAAACAGTAAACGATCTTATACTATGATCAAATCTTATAATATAATGACAAGGTTCGTAGGAAGATTTTGTCCACCTTAACACGATAAGCGAAGAAGAAAATTAAGGGAAAAATGAAAAAAAAAAATCACATAGAAATTCAAAAAATCTATATCAAAAAATTAATTTAAAATTTATTGATAAATACTCTAATAACTAAAAAAAGAGTAAAGTATGAGAAAACTAAAGTTCCTAAATTTATTAGGTAAAATTAGAGAAATTAGAGATATAACGAAATCCAAATAATGAAATTTAAACCTATAAATTAATTGAAATTAACCCCAACTTCTGTTAATTTTCACAAGGGGCTCGGGATAAAACTTATAAAAACTGCATAATTAAAAAGTTTACATAAATTAATTTAAGAAAAATGATTAAGGAAAATTTAAGCAATCTATAAACCCATCCCAAAATTTTTTCATGAGATGTTGGGTTAGACATTCAGCAAATCCAGATTATTTTAAAAGTTAAACAAGTTTAGGATACTAAATTAATTAATTATACTATATTAATTAAGTACAGGTATAAGAAATCCACCAAAATTTTGAAATGGTCTCAAACTAAAACTGTATAAAATCTACTAAGAACTTGAGCAAAATAAAAATTTATTAATCCTAAATAAAAATTAATAAATTAACTATTATTAATAAATAAAAAATAAATTAGAAGAAAATCTAAATACTTTCAAAAAGTTCTAAAAATTTCATTGAAGCGCCAAGGGGTCATCCCAAAAGCCTCTAGTAAATTTAATACTTATAGAATTAATTTAAACTTTCAATTAATTTAGAATTAAAAATATTCCAAAATTTACAAAAAAATAAATAAATAAATAAATAAACATGAAAAAAACGTACTGAATCTCATAATCTTATTGGAATAATTCCAAGGCTCTCACAAGCATTGACATAAAATTCAATTAGTGATGCTAATTTTTTAATTGTTTATTAAAAAATTGTTAATATGCAAATAAACTTGAAACAAAAGATGGAAGGATTGTTTAATTAACTAATTTTAGAGTTTCGATATCAAGATTCAACTATCATGAACATATAATAAATTGTACAAAAGTGCCTTTTGATTTATTAAAAGAGAAATATTACAATGTAATTGAAATACTACATTGCTTAGTTTGCCATGAAATACATACATAAATTTATATATTTATATTAGTATTAATCATTTTATGCATTCTGCCACAAACATAACCCTGTGAGGACATAAAATTAAAAAAAAAATGCAAAATAAATAAATATTTATGAAAAATGTTCAAACCAGAAGATCAAATAATCTATCCAATAACTTCGTCTCTGCCGAATAATTCAATTTTATGAAAATTATTTTAACCAATAAAAAAATGTCTGCATCTTGCATGCAGCATGCAAAACAATAATAATATTTAACTTCTGTAACGAAATTACTGTGTCAAACTCTTGACGTGCTCTCCTCCATATGAATGTCCTCCTGAACATCGCATCTGCTTGTAACACCACGAACAGCATCAATCACATCAGTAGACAATGGAGGAAAGTTTCTCCACTCCTTACATCGGTAGAAAACCACGACATCATTAACATCAAGCTGCATATCAATCAAAAAACTATCCCAACCCCCGGCCAACACATAGCTCCCAGCACTACCCGAATAACAGTACTGAAACACCCAAAGTCGCTGCCACCTATCATAAAATTGGAGAAATTCATGCTCTGTCTCGGACTTTAACGGCGGAAAGTACTGCACGGCCTGCTCTGCAGGTAAAGTCAATATTCCGGGTCTCTCAACATCACTCGAAGTCAGCACTACGCGAAACATTTCTTTAACAAAGACTCCATTGAAGGAATCGGCGCCATCAGGCAATGCTACGGAGCCAGAGTCGTCAAACTCAGGGTAAAACATGCGGACGAATTCTATGAACTTGGGTTCGTAGGAGCCGTTCCGAATCATGTCCAGAATGACTTCGCGGCTGAAGTGGTCCTGAAAATGGCATTCGTGAATCGTAAGCTTTGTTAATAAAAAGTTACGGTTGAAGTTTTCGCCGTAGAATTTTAAGGAGGCGCTGTCGTGAGCTCGGGCGGCGGCTATTTCGGTGCTGAAGGTTCCGAGAGATATACATTGGTGATCGACGAAGATTTGAGCGCCCCACCGGTAGTCGCGCTGGGGGATTACGCCTTCGTACTTTGATACTGCGGGTGTGCGTACGCTTGGCGGCTCTGGTGGCGGTGGAATCATGGGCTGATTTTGGTTGGAGTTTGGGGGTTGCGGGAGAAATGAGATGAACTTGAATGGGGGAGATAAAGAGGAAGAGGCAAGCAACGATGTCGAGACGAACTTGAAGAAATTTTTAAGGAGAAGTGTCCTTCTGATTCGCGGTTGTTACAATTTTTTAGCTTGTTGATTAACACTTATCTTTTAGGANTAAAACAATAAGCCCAAGTCTTCCTAGGTCTACCTCTGCCTTTCTTAACACAAGTCGAATATAAAACATCTATTTTCCTAATCGGAGCATCTAATGGTCGACATTAAAATAAGCCCAAGTCCTCAATTTTTTGTTATTGAGGACATAAAATAACAAAAAATAATAATGCAAAATAAATAAATATTTATGAAAAATGTTCAAACCAAAAGATAAAATAATCCATCCAATGACTTCGTCTCTGCCGAATAATTCAATTTTATGAAAATTATTTTAACCAATAAAAAAATGTCTGCATCTTGCATGCAGCATGGAAAACAATAATAATATTTAACTTGTGAAACAAAATTACTGTGTCACTCTTGACGTGCTCTCCTCCATATGAATGTCCTCCTGAACATCGCATCTGCTTGCAACACCACGAACAGCATCAATCACATCAGTAGACAATGGAGGAAAGTTTCTCCACTCCTTACATCGGTAGAAAACCACGACATCATTAACTTCAAGCTGCATATCAATCAAAAAATCATCCCAACCCCCGGCCAACACATAGCTCGCAGCACTACCCGAATAACAGTACTGAAACACCCAAAGTCGCTGCCACCTATCATAAAATTGGAGAAATTCATGCCCTGTCTCGGACGTCAACAGCGGAAAGTACTGCAAGGCCTGCTGTGCAGGTAAAGGCAATATTCCGGGTCTCTCAACATCACTCGAAGTCAGCACTACACGAAACATTTCTTTAACAAAGACTCCATTGAAGGAATCGGCGGCATCAGGCAGTGCTACGGAGTCAGAGTCGTTAAACTCAGGGTAAAACATGCGGATGAATTCGATGAACTTGGTTTCGTAGGAGCCGTTCCGAATCATGTCCAGAATGACTTCGCGGCTGAAGTGGTCCTGAAAATGGGGTTCGTGAATCGTAAGCTTTGTTAATAAAAAGTTACGGTTGAAGTTTTGGCCGTAGAGTTTTAAGGAGGCGCTGTCGTAAGCTCGGGCGNTATATATATATATATGTTTTTTCCTAATAATATTTTCTTCTTTCAATATTTGTTTGTGCGTTATATTACTCTCTTGGGGCTTAATCAATTTCATATTGCTAAATATTTAATATTTTGTTTTTCTGCCAATGTTATTTTTGAACTTGTGGTCATTTTAAGAAGATATTCATGTTGAGGTATACAGAATAATTACAATTTTTCTTACAGGTATTTTATCTATATTTCTTAATTTTTTCATGCCTAACTAGCCAAGGCTCCCATCATACAGATTAAATTCAAATATAATCATTACATCTCCATTGTTTTCATCTTACTTTCCATCACTTTTTTAGGTGACTAAGTAGCACCCCACCGACTGTCGTCGATCAGTGTCGTCCCAAACGTTCATATTTCATATTGAATTCAATTTTCTTCAAATCAGATAAAGAAATATAAATTTTGAATTTATTTTATATTGACCTAAACTCCTCCAAATGTAATACATTAGTTCTATATTGTGTTTACTTTAAACTTGCATTTCTTTTTCTGCCAACCAAATAGCCATTGAATAATTTTAGTTATATCACTTGCCATCATTTTTAGCAATTTTTCATTTACACCCCAAAATTTGATAGTCTAAGTCCCATTTACCAACCTGATAAGTTACTTCATTGTTCAATATATGATAATTCAACTCCGAGCCATTAACCAATGGATCACACCTACGAGTCAGCGTGATCAGATCCATTTAGGTGTATGTTTGTACAAGCATAGCAAGGGCTGAAGAGTTGACATCNCATCTTGAATTTCTTCAATATCTCCCTTGCATAACCTTCTTGAGAGATGAAGATCTCATCTTTCGTTTGCTTGACTTCAATGCCAAGGTAAAATGTCATGAGCCCAATATCTGTCATTTCAAACTCCTTTGTCATCGCTTCTTTGAATTTTTCAACATGTTTGAATTGTTTCTTGTGAAGATCAAGTCATCGACATATAAACAAACAATCAAGCCATTTTCATCCTCATTTTTGATGTAAAGAGCATGCTCATAAGAACATTTCATGAAGTTTTCTCTTGCAAATACTTGTCTATTCGGCTATTCCATGCTCTTGGTGCTTGCTTTAGCTCGTATAGAGCCTTTTTTAGCTTTAGAACATTGCCTTCTTGCCCTTTGACTTCATATCCTGATGGCTGTTTAAGGTAGACTTTTTCTTCAAGTATTCCATTTAAGAAGGCAGATTTTATATCCATTTGATAAATTCTCCACTTATTTTGAGCTCTCAAAGAGATGATTAGTCTAATAGTTTTTAATCAAGCAACAGGGGCAAATATCTCATCATAGTTGATGCCTACTCTTTGACTGTAGCCTATTGCCACCAATCTTGCCTGTATCTTTCAACTTCTCCTTTGAAATTCTTCTTCGCTTTGTACACCCACTTCACATCAATTTCCTTATTCCCTTTAGGAAGTGAGGCTAGCTCTCATGTGTCGTTCTTCTCGATTGCCTTGATTTCTTCATCAATTCCATCTTTCCACTTCTTTCTTTGTATGACTTCTTGAAAGTCCATGGGTTCACAGTCGGCAAAGAGACAAAAAAGAGTAAGATTATCTTGATTCATAGTTACCTCATAAAGATTTTCTAATCTTTCGAAGTGTGGTACTCTTTCACTTGAATTTTCTCTTGAAGTTGATGATGATGAGCTGATTTGATTGCTTGTTGTTTGTGGAGTAGTAGGCTCTTCTTTTGCTTGCTCGATCCTTTGCTGCTCTACGTCTTCTTCTTGAAAGTATGGGAAAAAGTTGTAGTCCTCAGCATGTAGTCCCCAGTCTCATTCTCTTTCTTCATCGAATATAACATCTCTGCTGATGGTTGTTTTCCCTATATTTAGATTGTATAACTTGTAGCCTTTTGAGTTGTTGTCGTAACCAATGAAAATAAACTTCTCGCTCTTGTAATCCAACTTACTGTTTTTCTCGTCGGGTATGTGTACATGAGATGCATCCAAAAACTCGTAGATGAGAGATGTCGGTCTTCCTTCTACTCCATGCTTCTTGTGGTGTCTTTCCCAATACATTTCTTGTTGGTGATCGGTTAGCCAAATAAACAGCACATGCAACCGCTTCTGCCCAAAACTCCTTCGGTAATCTCTTGTTTTTTAACATGCTCCTTGTCATGTTAAGAATGGTGCTATTCTTCCGTTCCGCTACTCCAGTTTGTTTGGGGGATCTTGGAACAGTTAGAAGTCGATGTATTCTGTTGGCTTCATGGAATTCTTGAAATTCTTTTGAAGTGAATTCTCCTCCTCGATCAGATCGCATAGTTTTGATCTTGAGACCACTCTCTTTCTCTACATCTACTTTAAACTTCTTGAATATTCCAAAAACCTGTGATTTTTATTTTAAGAAATACACTCATGTTTTTAGTGAAAAATCATCTATGAAGAGAAGAAAATAGTTGCTCTTACCGAGTGAGTTTGGAATTATTGGACCACAGACATCTGTATGTATGAGCTCAGGAGGCTTTTGGGCTCTTGAACTTGTCTCCCTTAGAAAGTTTTTCCTAAAGTGCTTTCCGAGTAAACATCATTCACATAATTGATCAGGGTGGTTGATGTAAGGTAATCCTCTCATCATCTTTTTCTTTAAAAGCAAATTGAGTCCTCCAAAGTTGAGATGCTCAAATCGAAGATGTTAAAGCCAAGAAACATCTTTATAACAGGTTTTCAGATATTTGGCAATATCGTTTTGAATGTTGAGTGAGAACATTCTATTTTTAGACATTGGCACCTTAGCATTCAAGTTACCAATATTGTATTTTAAGAAAAGAGTATTTTCTTTCAAGTGAATATCATATCCTTTCTCCAATCGTTGCCCTAAACTCAAGATGTTGTTTTTCATATTCGGCACAAAGTAAACATTAGAAATAAATTGATGCTTCCCTTTTTTATGATGGATGAGAATGTTACATTTGTCTTTCACCTGTATCTTGGACTCATCTCCAAAAGACACATTGTCACTTAATGATTTGTCAAGCTCTACGAACATGCTTCGTCTCCCACACATATGGTTGCTTGCACCGGTGTCCATGTACCATGTACTATCTTCACCTCTTTCATTGTCTTGTATACTAGAAGTAGAGTGCCATCTTCTTCTCTTTTTTCTTCAATGTAGTTGACTCTTTCATTCACTTTGTACTTAGGTGCTTTACATTCTTTCGAATAATGCCCGAACTTGTTACAATTATAGCACTTAATTTGAGATTTATCATACTCAAATTTGAGTGCCCTTGACCACGTTCTCTTGTAGATCTTTCTTCTTTCTCATAGTTATTTTTGGTACTTCATCCTTGCTTGCTAGCATGACCTTGTCCTCGTCCTCTATTATGGCTTCTATGTTATTGAAGCTTTCATCTTTCTGAGTTGGTTAGAGATTCAACTTGAGAAGTTGTTGGACAATCTCTTCATTCATCTTCTTCTTTTCTTCATGGGCTTGCAATGAACCCAGAAGTTGCTTTATCGTCATGGCTTGTAAGTCCTTCGTCTCTTCGATAATGGTTGTGATACTAACAAATTTTGAATCTAACGATCGAATAATCTTTTCCAAGATAGCCACATCTTCTAACTTCTCACCATTTCTTTTTAGTTGATTGGAAATGGTAATGACTCTAGAAAAGTAATCGGAAATCAACTCGTCTTCTTTCATATGCAAAACATCAAATTGGCTTCTTAAAGTTTGAAGTCGTACCTTTTTAACCTTCTCTTCTCCCTTATACGAAAGCTCGAGCTTCTTCCATGCTATTTTAGTCGAAGTAGCACTTGAGATCTTCTTAAAACCATCTTCATCTAAAGCTTGATAGATGAGGAAGAGTGACTTCTTGTCTCTTTTTCGCAAGTCTCGTAAGCTATCCTTTTGTGTTGTGGATAGAGAAGACTCATCACTAGGCTCATCGTAGCCTTTCTCCACAACCTCTCAAATGTCATGCGCTCCAAGGAGTGTCTTCATCTTGATTCTCCAATTATCGTAGATGCTTTCCTTAAGCATCGCGACTTGGAACGAAACCATGCCACCGTTTTTCATTTCTCTGTAATGGAACTTTTAGGCTCTGATACCACTTTGTTGGAATGGAGAAGCTTTAAGGAAATGACAAAGGAAAAAAAAACAACTTATGGAAGAAGCTTCGCTCTTATTTATCACATTTACTTGGCTTGATTCAAACTCAAAGACTCCAACCCTATTTATACTAATGGCACATCTAAATTAATGGCTAGGATTGTGCCACCACAATTATAATCCAATGGTTACAAACAATTTCACACCTACCACACAATAATTCCACACCTACCACACCTACTACACGATAATTTCATACCTACCACATGTTCTAGAATAAGCTTCTAGAAATTAAGCTTTATTTAAACAATTAAAACAAAGTTTATATTTCAACATCATGAACTTGCTCAAAGATTGATTTGGGCACTATGCAAAACTAATTCGACCTAAGAAAACTTGACACCCAATTAAATCATCGACTTATCCCACTGATCATTTATTCCTTAGGAGACAACGTTACTACTCCGTATATCATACGTTAGGCATGCCTCATCATCACGTGCCGTTATTATAACATTCATTTCATTCATATAACCATTATATCACATCATATATCAATAGAGTTATGATGTAAGAAATGGGATCATAAGACACCACAATGAATGGATATAATACGGGAAACAATACAAGTCTAGTCTTATTCTTTGAGCTTCTACTGTTCACTCTTTCTTTCTCTATTCTAATGCTGATTGCCCTTAATTTGATGTTGCGTCTACAACACAAATTTAAATCTCTAATTTAATTATATCTATTATTTTCATTAACGACTTAATAAGTAAATAAGATGAGCTTGATATAGGTTTCCAGCCAGGTAAGAGAAGAACTAAACCACTGCTTGGCCAATGATGTTCTCTGTCAGCTCTTTTAACAATGACCTGGCTTTCAGCCTCGTTCTATATTTAACAACACTTTTCATTCTATGTCTGCACTTGCAACTGCTGACTTCACTCTTCTACTCTTAGTTACTTTCACCATTAACTGCAAGGGCAGTCGTCTCTNCTTTCTCTATTCAAATGCTGATTGCCCTTATTTTGATGTTGCGTCTACAACACAAATTTAAATCTACTCTCATTTAATTAGATCTACTCTTTTCATTAACGACTTAATTAGTAAATAAGATGAGCTTGATATAGCTTTCCAGCCAGGTAAAAGAAGAACTAAACCACTTCTTGGCCAATGATGGTCTCTGTCAGCTCTTTTAACAATGAACGGGCTTTCAGTCTCCTTCTATATTTAACAACACTTTCCATTCTTTCTCTGCACTTGCAACTGCTGACCTCACTCTTCTACTCTTAGTTACTTTCACCATTAACTGCAATGGCAGTCGTCTCTTAGAATAGCAAGGTTTGTGTTTTTTTTTTATGATAAAAAATAGGATATATATATATATATATATGCAATTTGATGTTGCATAATCTTTCAGAAGAATAATTTTTATTTTGATGAATATGTTAATTAAAATTTTTATTTTGCACGTGTTTCTTCTCTATCATTCTTAAACATGCGTTTCTTCTCTATCATTCTTAAACATGCGCAAAAGATAATTTTTTGGGCCAGAGTCTACAACTCTCTTATGGTTTCCTTGATTTTTTTTTAGAAGCTATTTTATACAACTAAATCTATTGAAATATAATAGTTATAAAAAATTTAAACTCTTAATCCTTAAAAAAAAAAAAGAAATTTATATTGATGCGCCAACAACAAAATTTTATCATAAGGCACGAATTTCGAGGTATGACACGAATCAAGAAATATTCAAAACTCGATAAAAAATCATCTAGTGCTCCGATTTCAACAAAATTACAGTCAAAATTGTCTAGCTCAACAAGAATAACTCAATGTTACCTAAATTGGTCCAATTTGAACCAAATCATGCCTAGATCAAACCATTAAATCACATTTCAAAGTTTTATGGACACAATTGGAAGGTCAAATAAATGTCAATTCTGATGAGTCTGTAATAAAAGCGAGTGTCTTGACAAGAAAAATCCAACGTACCCAAGATTACTCAATTCTGACATCATTAAGTTACTCAATGTTCATAAAATGATGACCGATCAAGGAAAGTCCTCTAAGCTGTCTGTTCAAAGTAACTCATATTTCTACATTAATTCAACTCTTAACTCTATAAATAGAACCCCACATCTCTCTTGACGGGGGAGGAGAGCTTAGGGCTTGAGAAAGAACATGAAGTTTTGAGAAGAAACTATAGTTCAGCACTACTCCTGCCGCCTCGACCACCGCCGACAGTTGTCAACCACTCCCGACCACCATCGACAACCACCAATCGTCGTTGAGCACTACTGTTGCTATCAACCACCAACTCCTGTCGATCAACGCTAACCTCCGTTGACCACCACCGGCCGGACGCCTCCAATGGCTATCAGTCGCCGCTAGTTGTGTCGTAACTTGGAAAACCTAGTAACTCTTTTCATTCTATGGGACAAGTATTTGCAACTATAATAATCATTTTATTGTGGTACTCTTAAGTTGGGTCGGTCCCCGTGGTTTTTTCCTTTCAGGGTTTTCCACGTAAGAACTTCTGGTGTCACTATTAATTAATTCTGTTTTCTGAGTGTGTCTTGAGCATTCATATCATCCTAAGATGACAATGTTCTACTCTAATGCTGCGAATATTCAAGCACGCATCAATAATATGTAAAAAAAATCCAAAATTTTTTTTTCTTAAATATATTTACAATTTCTAATAAGAAAATACAATTTTCTCAAATGTACTTGTAGTTTCTTAGAATAATTCAAAGTACTATTTGACACCCTACAAAATATTAAAGATGTTGTTATTTGGAAAATCTAGTAATCATTTCTCGTCTGTGGGCAATTGGTTGCAACTGTTGTCATTTTTTATTATAGAACTCCTCAGCTGGGTCAGTTTTCAAGGTTTTTCCTTTTCTGGGCAAGAGAATTGTAAATGCCTCTTTTACACTGATTATTGGCGCTAGGTATGGGCCACACTAAGGGAATTACACCTTACCTGGATAATAACCCAACAATCAACTTTAAGAGTTGCACAAGACTTCGCTTACATCAAAAAACTATCAATTGAAATTGACCTTAGCCAATCATTGGAAAGGTTGGTTAAGCAACTCGCACTAACCATGAGGTGCCTATATTTTAATGCCAAACCCAAACATATCCCTAAAGAAAGTGCATCACATTCATTTAAAGAATGATTGGGACAAAATTATCTTCCATGCTTATCTGAGATGAGTGGTACAATAAAGTTTTGGTCCCTAGATAGGGCGGGCGACCTAAAAAAACGTGCTAGGAAAATGGCAAATGTTTTCCTGCATATGAGAAGCATAAATTGGATTTTAACGTCGTCAACCAGAATACAAAAAAAAAATTATGTTGTGTTAACGTGGTGTGATTCATGCCGTCATCAACACGTTCGAGTAATCAGATGTCATATTTTCTTGTATGTACACTTCTTTATATTTATAGTTTCTAATTGTCTTCATCACTGTGGGTTAGTTTCTCTTTGACTATTCTATTTTAACATTTAATATTTAGAAAATTTAAATTTAATTTTTAAAAAGTGCTTACATAAAATCAAGGTAATTTTAATAATTAATTTTTTCCCAAGTTTAAAACAAATTTGTTTTAGTAATTAAATATTTGCACGTTCTTTAAACCAACTTTTCTTTCATTGTTTCTTGTCAGATTTATCATTAAAACAAAAAGAAAAAAATCAGTTTAACAATCTACACATTTATCGAGTTTATTATATTTAAATAAGCCACATTTAATTTCATACTATAAAATCAAAACCTCTTTTTAAATTAAAACATAAGTAAAATAACTAGATATAACTTATGTTATTTTGATCCTCAATTATTGAACTAAAGTAAAAGGGCACTTATGTAATGTGGTACTGCTCACCTACCACATCTCATCTATCGCTCACCTACCGCTCACCTACCTCCCACATATCACTCTCTTGCTTCTATAAATAGAGAGGGTGTGAGGCTTAGGAGAGCAATGGAAGAGATCTTAAGCTACCACAACGAATGAGAGAATAGCTAGAGAACTAGAGAGAAGGAGAGCATCTTGAGACTTGTATCAAGGTGCGCTTGAGAGGGAGGCCATTGAAGGAAGATGAGGGCTCATCTCTACGTATAAGCTATGTATTCTTCATTTCTTTTGCCTTAGTAAACTATTTGATTGATTCTTTCCCGTAGACGTAGATCCAGTTGGATGAACCACGTAAATGATATGTGTTTGCTTGTGTTCTTTGCATTTCATTTATATGCGAGAATACATATCTCACAACAATTGGCGCTGTCTGTGGGAAGATCCATACTTCTTGGCTAGAGGTGTTCGCGGCCAGCAACAAAGAAGAGGAGTTCGGCATTCACGAATTGAGGAGCAAGAGGATCGCGTCACTGGAAGCCGAATCGCGAAAGATTCCAGGAGCAGTAGAAGCTTTGATCGACTGGACTCGCACCGCAGGTTGCGCAGTTCGACGAGATGAAGGAGGAACAGTCCGCGAGCTAGGGCTGCCAGCAGAGGATTTCGAAGCAGGAGTTCGGTCTTGTAAGCAGCTCGGCCATAGGGAAGAAGCGGAGATCGCGCATAGAAGGTTTCGGGGAGTTCCCTGTTCGGGAGTTCCCGAAGCAAGAGAACCTGAGCAGTTTGGCAAGGCGCGACGGCTCTGGAGATGAAATTATTCTGGTGTGAGAGGCAGAGGAGAAATTCCTGATTTGTTCTGTTGGACACAGAGGAGTGTCTGTGGGAAGGAGGCACAAGCACAAAACAGGAAGTTTTCTCCGGTGAACAGGTGTGATCTCTGCGAGAAGGGATCGGAGCTCTCTGTTTGGTTGGCGAAGGCAGTGGAGTTCTCGGAGAGAAGGTAAGAAATTTGTTAAGAATTTCTTGGACAGCAAGGCGTTAAAAGACAGGTTTAGACTGAAAACTTTTGGTTGTTATACAATAGTACAGCATTTTGGTGATTTCAGCCTAGTTCTTAGAAGGGCAGCAGGTAGATTTCCTTGGAAGAAATCCTAGCCACGACAGTGAGTTCCGCTAAATTTGACATTGATAAATTCAACGGGAAGAACGACTTCGGCCTATGGAGAGTAAAGATGAGGACTTTATTGGTTCAGCAGGGTGTTGCAGAAGCCTTACAAGGGTCGGTGGCATTCCCGACAGACATGACCGAAAGGAGAAGATCGGCATACTGGACAATGCCCATAGTTTGATAATCTTGAGCTTGGGCGACAAAGTTCTGAGGGAGGTGTCAAGGGAGACAACGGCTCAAGTACTCTGGGCCAAATTTGAGGTACTCTACCTGACAAAGTCTCTGGCTAATAGGCTCTTTCTGAAGCAGCGCCTAACTCCTTCAAAATGCATGAAGACAAATCCGTCTCAGAGCAGATCGACGAGTTCAACAAGATCATTGACGACCTCAAGAACATCGACGTTAAGATGTATGATGAGGACAAGGCACTGTTGTTGTTAAGCTCTATTCCCACGAGCTACGAGCATTTCAAGGATGTGATGCTCTATGGAAGGGTGCAGACTATTACTCTGGAGGAGGTTCAATCTCTAATTAGAGCCAAAGAACTTCAGAGGAAGCATGACAGGGACAAGAAAGTCAGCGGAGACAGTCTTATTGTCAGAGGAAGATCGGACAGGTAAGATTCAAGAAATGGTCAGTACAGATCAAGGTCAAGTAAGGATGGTGGGAATCAGTCATCAAGGGGATCTTTTAAGTGTTATCATTGTCACAAGGATGATCATTTCAAGAAGAACTACCCAGACAAGAAGAATAAGTACTAAGAAAAGCCAGAAGAATCAGAAGAAGCAAGCGTAGCCTCTGATGACTACGATTCTGCTGAGGCCCTAGTGATCACAGAATCTGAATCCAATAAGGAGTGGATCATCAATTCAGGGTGTTCTTTCAACATGTGTCCTCACAAAGACTGGTTCCAGACACTACAATAGGAAAATGATGAGTCTGTTCTACTAGGAGACAATAAAGCTCACAGGGGTTATTGGAAGTGGATCAATCAGGATAAGGATGTTTGATGGAGTTGAACGAGTACTGAAAAATGTCAGGTATGTACGGATCAATCAGGATAAGGATGTTTGATGGAGTTGAACGAGTACTGAAAAATGTCAGGTACGTACGAGAGCTCAAAATAAATCTGATCTCTTTAGGTACGTTGGAGTCAAGCGAGTGATCATTCAAGGCAGAGAATGGCTGCATCAGAGTAACCAAAGGCACTCGTGCAGCCATACAAGGAGTCAGGAAAAAAAGGGTTGTACTCCCTTATCGGAAGAACCGTGATTGCTAAGTCCATTTGCTGTTTGGATTTAGCAAACTCAAGCAAGGGCTGAGGGCCCCTCAAGGACGAGGTGGAGGGAATCTTTACTTTAAAGCTTCTCAATTGAGGGTCAAGGTGGAAAATTGTTATTTTGACCCCCAATTATTGAACTAAAGTAAAATGACATTTTTGTAATGTGGTACCGCTCACCTACCACATCTCACCTACCGCTCATCTATCTCACACCTACCATTCTCTTACTTCTATAAATAGAGAGGGTGTGAGGCTTAGGAGAGCAAGGGAAGAGATTTTAAGCTACCACGAAGAAGGAGAGAATAGCTATAGAGTTAGAGGAGGAGAGCACCTTGAGGCCTTGTATCAAGGTGTCGCTTGAGAGGGAGGCCATAGTAGGAAGATGANTATATATATAGATATGCAATTTGATGTTGATTAATCTTTCAGAAGAATAATTTTTATTTGGATGAATATGTTAAATAAAATTTTTATTTTGCACGCGTTTCTTCTCTATCATTCTTAAACACCTCTCTTATGGTTTCGTAGAATTTTTTTAGAAGCTATTTTTTACAACTAAATTTATTGAAATATAATAGTTATAAGAAATTTAAAGTTTTGATTTTTCAAAAAAAAAATAAAGAAATTTATAATTGATGCGCCAACAACAAAATTTTATCATAAGGCACGAATCTCGAGGCATGGCACGAATCAAGAAATATTCAAAACTCGATAAAAAATCATCAAGTACTCTGATTTCAACAAAATTACAGCCAAACTAACCAGCTCAACAAGAATAACTCAATGTTACCAAAATTGGTTCAATTTGAACCAAATCATGCCCAGATCAAACCATTAAATTGCATTTCAAAGTTTTGTGGACACAATTGGAAGGTCAAATGAATGTCAATTGTGATGAGTTTATAGTAAAAGCGAGTGCCTTGACAAGAAAAATCCAACGACTCCAAGATCACTTGATTCAGACATCATTAAGTTACTCAAATGTTCATAAAATGATGACCAATCAAGGAAAGCCCTCTGAGTTGTCTGTTCAAAGTAGTTCATATTCCTGTATTAATTCAACTCTAAAATCTATAAATAGGGCCCCACTTCTGCCATGAGGGGGGAGGAGAGCTTAAGACTTGATAAAGAACTTGAAGCTTTGAAAAGAAATTATAGTTCAGCACCACTCCTATCGCCTCGACTACCGTCGATCGCTGTCAACCACTCCCGACCACCATCGATAACCACCAACCATCGTTGAGCACTCCTACTGCTATCAACCACCAAGCCTTATTGATCAATGCCAACCTTTGTTGACCACCGCCAATCGGACGCCTCCAATCACTATCGGTCGCCACTAATTGTGTTATAACTTGGAAAACCTAGTTATTATTTCCCTTCTATGGAACAAGTATTTACAATTGTAATCTTCATTTTATCTTGGTACTCTTCAGCTGGGTCAGTCCCCATGATTTTTTTTTTCAGGGTTTTCCACGTAAGAACTTCCAGTGTCATTATTAATTAATTCTCTTTTCTAAGTGTGTTAAACATTCATACCATCCTAAAACGATAATCTGCTACTCTAATGCAGCGAATATTCATGCACACATCAATAATATGTAAAAAAAATTCAAAAATTTTCTTTTATTAAATATATTTACAATCTCTAATAAGAAAATACAATCTTCTCAAATGTACTTATATTTTCTTAGAATAATTCAAAGTACTATTTGACACTCTAACAGAATATTAAAGATGTTGTTACTTAGAAAAACTAGTAATCATTCCTCGTCAATGGGCATTAATTGCAACTGTTATCATTTTTTTATTGTAGAACTCTTCAGTTTGGTCAGTCCTTAAGGTTTTTCCTTTTCTGTGTTTTCCCTTTCTGGGCAAGAGAAATGTAAATGCCTCTTTTACACTGATTATTGGCGCTAGGTATGGGCCACACTAAGGGAATTATACCTTGCCCGGATAATAACCCAACAATCAACTTTAAGAGTTGCACAATACTTCTCTTACATATAAAAACTATCAATTGAAATTGACAATAGCCAATCATTGGAAAGGTTGGTTAAGCAAGACACACCAACCATGATGTGCCTATATTTTAATGTTAAACCCAAACATATCCCTAAAGGGAGTGCACCACATTCATTTAAAGAATGATTGGGACAAAATTATCTTCCACGCTTATCTGAGATGAGTGGGACAATAAAGTTTTGGTCCCTACATAGGGCGGGAGACCTAAAAAAAAGTGTCAGGAAGATGGCAAAAGTTCTCCTGTATATGAGAAGCATAAATTGGATTTGAACTCCGTCAACCAAAATACAAAAAAAAAAAAAAAAA